>JANHGB010044749.1:0-66516 GCA_026283785.1 Coracopsis vasa
CTGCCCATGGCAGGGGGGTTGGAACTAGATGATCTTAAGGTCCTTTCCAACCCTAACTATTCTATGATTCTGTGATTTTATAATACTAAAGTGATATTGTTCTGAAATGGAAGTTGGTTTGACTAGTAAATTTAGATAATTTTAAAAGGAATATTATTTAACTGCAAACTTGTTAAAAGTGTTTCTGCTTTTTAGTTGTATGTTGCCAATCACACTGAAACAGTCCACATTTTAAAAGATATGAATCATTTTTTTTAAAAATTATACAAACACTAATTTTGTCATTTGAGTTAATGTAAATAAAAATCAATTTTGATTTTTTTGTCAGAAGCCCAGAAATAATTACTTGATTTTTACACTCACATTTTCAAGAGTCTTATCTGACATTCATAAGTATCAATGGAAATTTAATCATTTCGTAGGAAATTACATAACTAATATTTTAAAATATGCCAAAGGCTGTTGGAGTGAATTTTAGGATTTTTTATCAATTCTGTCAAAATAAAGAATGGAACCAGATTGGAAGCTGTTTTCAACTACAAAAAATTGTTATCAGCTTGGTTCAGAATACTATGCAGAACAGCACGAACAATGCTTTTCGATTGGTTACTGAGTCTGCATTTTCAGTAGGTACCAAGGTTCTGATTCAGATCCAAACTTTGTGATGCAGAATCAGCTTTGCCATAAGTTTGAGTACACTAAGGTCCAAAAAAGTTTAGTGCTAAATCAAAATATCAGAATAAAGACCCATCTTTAAATCTGAGAAAGCTCATAAGGTCTGGTTGATATTTCACAGTGCTGTCAACAGAGAGTAACTTCATAAAATGCACTAATATGAAAGGTAAACTGAATAAGCTAATGTAAAATCAGTGTAATGGCAAGAGAATTAGGTGGCGTTTTTTACGTGAAGGTTTAAATAATTCATTTTCTTCCATTTTTGACAACTCATCCAAGCTCAGGCAAAAGTGTGGGCTGAGAAGACAGCTACACTAGGTAGGCAGCCAATTAAAACAGCCTTTCATAAAAGAGCAGGATGATTTTTCAGGACAGGCATCGTTATTCTGTGAGCACCAATATAACTTCCTAAATGTCTCACAGATGCATTCTGAAAGAAATTGCATCCCTCTTCCAGTAAAAATATCTTAGCCATCTCAAAGAAGAGACCATCTGGAGGCTTACTCACTTTGAGGGATGCTGAGTTAATTGAGTGAAAGTCCAAATAACTCTTTAGGAAAGGCATGCTGAGGAATAGCAATGGACTCTAAAGTGATTTTAAGCAAATAAATTTGCTTCAGTATTGCTATTACTTAATCAGTTGTATTATCACCATACTTGGGAAGCCTAGTCACAGATCAGAGCCCATTCTGAAGCACTGCAAGAAGGAATTTGCTGAGTATTGTTATATGTATTTACACTAAAAAGTCAAAATCCAGTAATATTTTAATGATAAAATCAATACAGATGGTTAAATTTTACACTGACAGCTTTGTTTTCAGCTTAAGGTAGCTTTCAGGTGGTTTAAGAAAAGTTTAAGCTTGTTCTCACATGGTTTAAGAAAATGAGATTCACAAAAGCCAAAAGTTTCCAAACAAATATCTATATGATTCTTTGAAAACCAAAGGACAGTGGCTGAAGAGTAAGTGTTATAGATTTTTATCCATGTGATTTTCATAAAGTTTCATAGAAGTCATGCAGATCAACAGAATGCTTCCAGGAGGGGCCAAAGGATGAAACATACATCAGGCCAACTATTGGTCAACAATCTGGCCAATACCTTTTATTCCATTCGTTACGGATCTGGATGACGGGACAGGATGCACCCTCTTGAAGTTTGCAGGTGATACAGAACTAGGAGGAGTGCTTAACAGATCAGGTGAGTGTTCTGCCATCTGGGGGGACCTTGCCAGGCCAGAGAGGCAGGCCAGGGGGAACCTAATGAACTTCAAGAAGAGGGAAATGCCACATCCTGCATGTGGAAGGAAAAAACTTAAGTACCAACACAGATCAGGGCTGACCAACTAGAAGCCAACATGAGCCATGATCATGAGTGTTGTTGAAGCAAAGCAGGACCCGGCCTGCATTAGGCAGAGTGGTGCCAGCAGGTCTAGAGATGATTGCCAGCTTTTCAAGTGGAGAGGCAGGAGCACAAGCGATGTGCTCGATCTCTTGTTCAAAGAGATGATCCCATCTACCTGGAGGAGAGCCTGAGCTGTGACTGAAAGGTGTAGCACAACCCTCTACCCAAGATACTTGGGAATAATATGGAATTATCAGCTCTCTGATTCCTAGCTTTCCTGGCTGCTTTTCTCCTGGGTTTGCTGGTTGCTGTTGGGAATTTCTCTGCCTTTTCAGACCTGTCTACATGTCCAGAGATGCCATTTGCCTGGTAAGTTTTGAGAGTTTTTGTACTTCAAAGTAAAGATATTGTGTTGAGGGGGTGCTGAGATCTTTCAGTTGACAAATCTCCAGTATCTGCAACTTGAAGGACAGGTATTTTTCTTCTTTGGGTTCACACAGAATTTATGAAACCTGTAACACTGGCCAATCACTTACAGAATGGGGAGGAAAGAAGAAGAAAGGAAGCCACCAAAACCTCCAAGAAAAGCTAAATGGTAGAGCAAGAGGACCTAGAAATGGTAAGAGATGTAGGGACTTAGAAGAAGTAAATTGGAATGAAGGAATGAGAGCAGTGAGAGTGTCTCCCTCTCTGGAGACATTCAAAACCCATCTGCATGTGTCCCTGTATAAACCTGCTCTAGGTGTCCCTGCCATGGCAGGTGGGTTGCACTAGATGATGTCCAGAGTTCCCTTCCAGCCCTAACAATTCTATGAAAAGACATCAAGAGAGGAAAAATGATACACAGAAGACTAGACAAGAGTGGAAGAAGGAGGAAATGGCAAGGAGATTCTTGCAGAGAAGGAGAAAGGAAAGGCCAGAAGTAACAGATGGAAAGGGACAGAGAGTGATAATAAGGGAGCTGGGACAGCAAAGGAGAAGAGGAAAATGGAGGCAAAAGGTGATCAAAGGGAAAGAAAGAAGAAATGCCTGCTGGAGCCAGAACAGAAGAATAAGAGAATCTTGAATCAAGAGGCTTTATGGAGAAAAAGAGGCATTTGTGGGAAAAGTAGGAGTGTAAATGAGAAAAATAAGCAATGGAATCATTAAGAGAGGAAGAATGAAGGTATCGTGAAGTAAGGCCTCTACATCAAGTGATGGACTTCCGTATGTTGGAATTAAGGTAGATGAACCTCATTATAGCAGAAATATAACTATTGTGTAGAAAAAGCAAAATGTCATAATTTTTACATATGTTGAGCTATGCTACATATTTCTTTGCAAAAAATACCAAAGTAGAACAAACTATATACAGCTCCTGTGTAGAAATTAGAAAAAGAAAACAGAAGCCTGATGTTTAATGACACATGCAGGAAAGAACAGTCTTGTGTATGCTATGACTTACAAATCTGTGGAAACTATTGTGATCGGTGTCCAGCCCCCACTTTATACATTACTCAGTGTAAAGAGTGATGTCACAGAAGGATTAGGTCTAATCCTGGACAAGAAAGCCTTGTGATGATTCAGCAAGGAGCAGAAAAGAGGAAGCTAAATCAGCTTAAAGTCAGGCTTTATGGGTTTGGATAGAATCAGCATTTTGCATGTGTGGTCATGCTTTGCACATAACAACACTCTCGATTCACGATGATACTCTGTCTAGGACATTCCCATTCCTGCCTCTCATTTTAGCATGCTGCTGGCCCTAACAAATATAGGAGACCATGCTCCAGGATCGAGACAAGGAAAATTTTAATAAAGAGCAGAGCTCTTTGCATCACATAAGTCTCACAGTGCATGTATCAGTGTAAATAGCCAACAGTCAGGGCAGGTATTCAGATGTTAGGTAGTAAAAAATGTAGCTGCTGGATAAACCAGCTTTAATCATCAAGTTCTGTTGGTGCAATTGAATCTTCTGCCTATGCACAGGCATAATTTTAAGTGACTAAATTTGCTCACCTGCTAAATAGTTGGTGTGAATCACTTGCTAGCTCCTCCAGCTACAGAGCTCTGCTCAATCTGGCTGAATGGCAGAAAGAGGACAGGTCTTTCTGGAGAGAATAAGTCTTCAATTTGTGTAGAAGCTATTGATGAGACATGGGACATCTTTGCAACGAGCCCTTTAAATCAGATCATCACTTAATGAGAATGAGCTAGGCAGTAAGGTGCTCAGGGCACCACTGGGTCAGGATTACCTGAATCAAAAGCAAGAAAGTGAGGAATTTGAGTGTTATCTGAAGTAGGCACTCCAAAGCATGCCTATTCTCATGACTAATACTAGAAGAATTCTTTCTTGTATTGAAATGAAAGCAAACCATTCACTGAGATTTATAGAACATTTAATTTAACTTTCATTGGAAGAGCTCCAGAATCTTGTTTGGTGAGGTAACAAATGAAAAATTACTTTGCAGCTCATCATGGCCCTGATACATATTTCCTTATTTATTTATTTTGGAAAGCATTACAGACGTGAGTGATAATTGTTGCAGAAATGATTCAGTTTCTGTTTCAGGGTGGTACCTTTTAATAGTTTTCTTTAAGTTCTAAGCAGATTAAGAAATGGGGACTCTGGTGATATATCCCTGTGTAATGTTCTTTACTCACACTGTTGCTTTTAGTCTTAACAACAATCACCTCATTTGAAGGTGCCGTTTAGGCAAAACAGATTTTTAAAAGACATTCAGCTTTACTTCAGAAGTTTGCTATAGGCAGTGTGGGGGCTGCTGTAAAAGCCCTGTTTGTAACTGCCAATGTAAGAAAGATTTTGAATAGGAGGGCCAAATCTGCCCCAGATTTAGGTCCCTTAATGTGGATGTGATGGTTGGAAAGAATTTGGTCCATGATAATGCTAGTTACTCGACTTTTTAATTACTATTGCAAGGCTTGGAGGTGCAAGAAAAGAATACAGGAAGGAGACATTAGCACATGGAATAAAAATGAGAAAAATGAAGGTTTTCCCTCTTAGGAAGTATGCAATTACATGATATTTCACAGTTAAAATATTGTGCAAACTGGAAGAAACGTAGATAAAGAACTCAATGATAATGGTTATCTGACAGATCTTTGTCACCCTTCATGTAACAGCTTTGACATTCCAGTCACTTCCCAGTGGACAGTTATCAATCCAACTGTCAGAAACCACATCCCAGCTGAAATAGTTTTGCATAGAGACTACAGGTCTCAGCCTGAGGACAAGAGGGAATCCCAGCACTTTGGGCACAAGGAGAGAAAGTCTTGCTGTCCTCATGTGCTCCCCTGACAGAAGGTAATAGATGGAGTCAGTGACTTGTGATCGTTTCCTCACTGTGGAAAAATGTTCTGGCAGAGGGCTTTCCTTTCACTCTTCCCTACCCAGTTGCAGAGCTTTTTCTTGCCTCATCATGAGTTTCCGGCTTTTGGGAGGAGACAGCATGAATATTCATCCAGAACTGGTAAATTGCTGTGACAGCATCTCCTAATCCCTCTTACAAAGCCTTCTTATGTTATTAAACCACTGTCTCCTGTCCAAGTATGGAGAAGAAAAGGAGAAAACCACTTCAACATTGTAGGCTTTCAAGAGTGATCTGGAAGAGATTTTGGAACACTGAGAGTAAAAAATATTAAAAGTAAAATTAAAAATCGAAACAAGGGCAGATCTGCAAAAGAACTTGGAGTTGACCCCAAAATGAGCTAAAGAAGTGCTAGAGAAATAGGGGTGTAGCTGAGTGTAATTATAATCCCCAAATTCTCTGCTCAGCTGCAGCAAACCCAATATAGATACCTTAAACTCACCAGGGGCCTTTTTGTTTGATGTTAAACATTACTATTATGAGAATTCAGTTCTGTGCAGCCCATCTCAGATTGCTCCAGTATGAGAAGCTCAGCAGCTGGTTCAACACTTGATCAGGTTTCAGAAATAGGAATTTTCCCCCTAAGTCTCTCTTTAACTTGTAAAATATTCTCAGAACATTCCTAGCAAACTTGAACAGTCTCCTACTGGAAAAACAGGTATATTTTTTTAAAGGAAGCATAAGGGAATTTTTCCATTTCTTCATAATATGATAAGATAGCATTTCCAGTACTTCCAAAAATGGTGAAATTTGGTCTTTAGGTCTTCCTTGACTAGACTGAGGAAGTTCAAAGTTAGGTCTTTAATTTTTTTGACTAAGCATCCGAACTCTTCAGGTGCAGGTTGTTACTGCATCTTCTTGAGTTAAAGATGGAAGACTTCACAGGAAAAAAGAAAAGGACCAATGAAATCAAAAAGAGGGCAAAATAAGGGGCTCAATCCTGAAAATTAGGGGCTATAAAATAGACATCATAGGAAGGAGAAAGATTGTGTGGTTTTGGTAACCATTCCCAGGAACATTTGTTCACTTTATCCAGCAAATACTAGATGATCTTAAGGTCCTTTCCAACCCTAATTATTCAGTGATTCTATGATTCCTACTCCGTCTATAATATCAAAACAGGAGGTGAATTGGATTCCCACTCACTGAAGAGAAGAATAAAACAGCTTCTGCTGTCCTGGTGGTAGTGATGATCCGCCATATGCTGGAGAGAGGAAACTGCTTCCTCTAGTGCTCCCAGCTTACCTGGAGGTTAGTGCTGTACAATAGACCACAAAACAAGAAGCCTGCTCCTTTTGTCAACTCTGGAAAAGACTCTTCAATTGGTTTCATGCTTCAGTGCAAAGTAGTAAGTGTAATCTTGTAGCATTCATTTTACATGGTGTGCTCACACCCACTGGATTTGGCTTCTAAACCGAGAGGGATAGAGAATATGCCCTTTAGGCAACCTGATCATGCTTATAAATTAGATTGACTTTGAATTGTTCAATCCATGTCAGCTCTAGGGATGCACAAAAACTACAGTTTCTGCTGTCAGTAGAAACTAGGTTAAAAAAAAGAAAGCTGTATCAGACATTAATGTACACTTCATTCTTGGACCAAAGTATACATGCCTGTGAACATCTGTTTCTGAGCTATTTCCAGTTTCCAGCCAGACATCATTGGTTCTAGAGTTATAGCATGACTGAAAACTTCTTAGATTCAGTTTTGTTTGTTATCGATAAGACAGGAGTATTGGAATTGCCATACATTTCTTTCCAATTTTACTTTTCTTTCCTTGGTTAGTAGAATTTAATGAAGATGCAACCAAACACATAATTTTAACTGCCCTGTAATTATTCTGACATAACAGCAAGAAACTTTATTGTATTATATGATTTTATTTGTAATTACAATTACAATATAATTACTCTTGTGTAAATCAGAAATATATATATTTTAATTGCAAGTTGTGAGTTTAAAATGAATTTGTTGCTCCTGAGTGAGATACATACTTAAGCACTAATTCTGAATATTTCAGATCTAAATAGAGATGTAATCAAACAGTATGTGGACAAGTGTAGAGGCTCAAAAACTGTATAATAACAAAAATATGTAGTATTTGTTAATTGCATTCTGTGTTCCTTGAGGAATAACTAGTGACATTCTCTACTTTGAAAAGTATTTTCATCCTTATGTTTTCCCTGTCCTTGTATTTATTCTTTATGACAACTCTGGGATTTCTTTTCTTTTTTTTTGTTATGTAAAGAAAGTGAATTGAAAGAACTTTCAGGTTATTGTTTAAAAATAATAGCAATAAAATATCAATGAAACATTAAGCTTTTATATACAGCGCTGTAGTTTTAGATCAAAAATCTAGTTCAACTATACTATACATATCTTCTTCTGCTCTCAGAGTCCTGGTTAGGGTCATTTCTGATTAATTTATTCTGTGTACAGGATCTCTAGATAGTTTCTGTGAGGATGATCTAAGGAAGCAGAGGGCTCCATTGGAGGCAGAGGTGGATGAGAAGACAAAACAGAGTTGTGGCAGTTAACAGGGAGGTAACAAATACGTTATAAATGAACAGCACCCTTCCGGAGATGGGAACCAGAGTGGGAATACTGAGCTGAGGGTGTGGAGCTCAGGGGCTGCAGGAGAGGCAATGGGAATAGAAAGGGAATATAAAGTCTGTGAAAATACTTGATAAAGGGTTTGGAGAAGAATGGTGGCAGATGGCAAATGAGGTTTGGGGTTGAAAAAGGATTAGGAAGGCCTTATGTCTCTAATTTGGAAGCTTGGGGGTTGCAAGGACTCACTCTGGAGGAACAGGGAGATTGGGTTAGTGAAAGGTATGGAAAAATAATTGTCAGAGGTGAAGTAAATCTAAGCAAGGAGAGCTGGGGAGGAAGATGAGTGGCTTTGGTATGGGAAGAAGGTGTTTTGGAACAACAAACCTTTGGAAAAGGCAGCCTCAGAGGGAACTATTAAAGCAAAAGGTGTTTGAGGAGTTTGAGGCAGGAAGGACTGGCGGATTTGAGACCTGGAATGGAAGAGACTGAAGACAATAGAGTGTGAGGGGGAAGTTAGGGTTACCAGTCTGGGTTATATTTTTATCTGGGCCCTGATGAATATTTTTATCTGAGTCCTGATGTTAGAGTACATCTAGAGATAGATGTACTAGACATAGAGAACTGCCTCCCTGTGCTTGTGTCCCTTATGCTCTGTTCATAGCAATTACAATAGCCTTCTTTGGATTAACGCAGAGAATACCCTCAGATTCATGGATTACATGAATTCTGAGTGATGTGAGGAATTATTGGGCCACATGAAAATTCTCTATGTGATTTTTGATTTGAGATACTGAAACTCAGTGTTTCTGAACTTGTTTCATACAGTAAGTGCACCTAATAAATCCAAGCTTAAAACAAGACACTCTTCCATACAATGGCATGCATGATTTTCATCTTGGCTGTTTCCTTAAAGATCTCTGCTCTGTAGGCAACTGGTCCAACATCCTTCTGTCAGATTCCAGGTCCTTCAGTGAATGGCCAGATAATCCTACTCTCCATATGCTATGAGCACTGAATTTGTGTAAGTTCATGTTAGCACACAGTAGTGCTCTACTTTAGCTTTAGCCTGCTTTTCCTTTGGATAGAGCAGCACTGAGCTCACTTGAAATCCTGTCCATAAGGCACGCTTATTTACACACCACTTGATGCAGAAGTCACAGCACATATTTGTGTTGGCTGATAGTCTTTGTCAATGATGGATGAAGATCAGGTGTCTTTTCTGATTCTTTTGGATGTGTCAGCTGCCTCCAGTACTGTTGACCATGAACTGACCTGCACTCTGTCTGGAAGCAAGGACAAATGGAATGAGTTATGGAGTTCAGAGTTATGTGCAGCTTTGAGCCCTGAAACGTGTTAGCAATGGATTGAGGCAGGGATCATTATTAACATCTCTTCTACCCAAAAGCACCAAGCCAGTTCTTCATTTCACAGCATTTTTGTTCATAAGTTTACCTATTAACATTTTGATAACGCAGCTTTAACATTTATCTAGGTCTCTACTTGCTTGTCTCATACATTTTAAATAACGCTGTAAGCTTATACAAAATGTTTTCTACAAATATTTCCCCCCACAGTCTTTTTCCTTTAGCTCATACTTCCTCCAACTGCTTCAAAAAACAGAGGAAAAAAAAGCTGTACTGGATATAGCACGCTCAGAAATGCCACCCACCTGCCCCCCCACAAAGAGCCAAACAAGCTAATCTGTGTTGGACCTGGGGATAGGGGCAGGTTTTATAATCAAAGGTAAAGGCACTTCTAGATAGCTTCTCTTGTCCTTGTCTGCTCTGCTGCTGGTGTCTCTGCTGTTCTCAGCTGTAAGGTGTTGCAGTATACTCATTTCCTCCATTCAGTCAGAATTCGAGTTATACACAGTTCCAAGGGGCTCTTTCATGCTATGTATTCCAATTCAAGTGATGGGGGAGGAGGGAAAGGAAGCCTATACTCTTCTGCCTCCACTTCTCTATTCTGCGTGGGGCAGCAGAGACATAACCTCAAGTTGGCTCTAACTTGCAGACCCAAAATCAACAGTCTGAAGTCAGCTTGAAGCAGTTGCCAACCACTTAGACTTAGAGCACTGTCTGTGTGTTCAGCTCTGTGTGTACAGGAAGTCTGTGTGGGCTGTCAGATGGAGACACTAGTGATCATCTAGGGACAAGTAGGAAATTTTGCATTTCAGGGTGAGAAAGGCATGGATGGCATCAATGACAGTCTGAAGGAAGCCAACTTTTTCATAGAGCCATAGGATAGTTTAAGTTGGAAGTGACCTCAAAGGTCATTTAATCCAACTACCCTGCAATGAGCAGGGTTGCTCAGAAACACATCCAGCCTGGCCTTGAATGTCTCCAGGTATGGTGCATCCACCACCTCTCTGGGTAACCTGTTCCAGTATTTTCACCACTCTCACTGGAAAGAATGTTTACTTCACATCCAGCCTGAATCTCCCCTCTCTTAGTCTAGAACCACCACCCCTCATCCTATTGCAACAGGCCCTGTTAAAAAGTCTTTTCCCATCTTCCTTATAGGCCACTTTTAAGTACTAAAAAGCCACAATAAGGTCTCCTTGGAGTCTTTTCTTCTCCAGGCTGAACAACACCAACTCCTTCAGCCTTCTTGATTCAATTACTATGGCAAAGCATGTTATGCCATGTCAGCTCAACCATGGGAGGAGTCCATGCTTAAACTACTAGTCAGGTGCAAATATGAGATAAATACATACAAGCTTGCATTTACTGGCCTCCTAGATGCAATTATTCAGAGAGGCAGGCAATTAAGTGGGGAGATAATTCAATAATTAATAACAAATACTGATCAGTGCAGTAGAGACATCTTGGTTATACTGTGTAAGGACAGGAAGTTTTGCCTTTTACAGAGGGGTGTAGTAAAAGGATTTTCTTTTTCTTTGAAAGACTCAGTTACATATTAGCATAGCTCTATGGTTAGAAATCCTACAACAGTAAGACAAAGTTAAATCCCTGTCCAAGAGAACGAAGATGCTCCTTCATGACTTGCACACATTATATTAACTTCTGTAATTCTTTGTTGAAGAGGTGAAAAAGAACAAATAATAAGGTGGTCGATTACACAATCTTGACATTTGTTCACTTGCTGTTGCTTTTTTTGGCCCTTCTTTAGCTAAGAAAGACATGAGCATCGTGAAGCAGACGAATATCCCTAAGGGACCTGAACTAGTGCCGTGCCACAGACAACAACTCCAGCCACTTGGAAAATGTGCTATGTTGTGTCTTCCAAAAACTGTTCCCAGGGCTTCATAATATTTGATGATTAGAGCAGAGTTGTTTACTGTAGGGTGGCAGCTACGCTCAGTACAAACTTGTTGCTTTATTATGCACTGACTCAATCTGTTTGTGCAACACTTTGCATGTGGTGATAAAGTCAGTAAAACATTGGCCGTAGTGTAGTGCTATTTACTAAACTACGAATGTCTCTGTTTTGCTCTTTCTGGAATATTGAGGATAGAGGGATTTCAACTGCTTTATAGTTTTATAAGAAAGAAAATTACTATGTGTAATTGATTATGGTGAGATTGGTCTATTATCTGGCCTCAAATCTGTCTTGTAATCTTACAATACTCCATCCCAGCCTTTGTTTGTTGCCATCGTTGTCCTTCTTCTCCATCAGCTGTTAGTCAGCACCTCTATGTTTTTTCTGTAAAGCATTTACCCGAGCTGCCAGGGGCAGGTGCAGGAGACATGCACAGCTGCTCATGATTGTTTTAACATCAATGCCACGTTTTCCAGTTGTAAAGCATTTCCATAGTTTGTTTTCCTTACTGAAATGAAAACAAAAAATCTGTTTGTGTTTCCATACACTGGTACCCAAATATTTTTAAACCTATTACTTACAGTTTTTATCATAAGACTTCAGTTGACTGGGTTCCTTTGGTTTAGTTTTGTTTTTCATTATTCTATAATCCTCTGTAGCTTGAGACAACAGGGATTGAGTTTCATTTACGTGGACAAGTTATACAAGGAACATTACCACAGCAACTAAGATCCTGATTTATAAGACAAAACATAGCTCCCTCCTCTATTCAGACAGGATTTACAGGTATTTTGCTAATCATACATCCACAGTTCCTTTGATTTCCAAATGAAGTGCTGCCTATATTATTAGTACTGCTGTCACCTCACTGGTGCAAATTCACCCAGCTGTTTTATGTCTGTGGAAAGGTTGGCTTTTCAATTTCAAAGTTTCCTGTTCTAATCTTCCTTTGCCCTGATCCAAAGCACTGCCTTAGATGTGATTACATTAAATTTGATATTTGCTGAAAATCTCTCAATACGATAGGGTCAATATAATTGTCCCTTTGATATTCTCCTCTGGGTAATAGCCAGGTAGTACTTTTTTCCTGAGAAAGGATTTTGTCAGTAAGGTTATAAGGATCTTGTTCTGTGATGAGTTTTTATCTTCACTTTGCTGGGTTTTTTTTATGTCTGAAGTGTGGTATTCCATATTACTACACAGTCAAGAAGGAAGAAAATCCTCTCCAAAATACAAACATAAGCCTAGGATGATATGTTGAACCCCTGTTCAGCTTCAGATTTTCTGTCATGCAAGTCAGTCCATATGGTCTCTATCTTAGCTCCTGAACTGCAGAACAGTGATAATACTCCCCACCTTTGTAACCCATTTTCTGGCTATGAAATATTCAAATACCCTTCCCTTGTGTAACTGTGACAAGGGTAGGAGTGATACCAGTTCTTGTGTTGGGAGCTTGTGTTGATATCCCTATCACAGCAGGAAAAGTAGCCCCCACTGTGTCTTCACTAAGTTGTGTGCAGATCCAGGAGGTGTTGGACAGTTTGAGTGGCATTTGTTGTTTAAGCAGTTGTTACCATACCCTCCAGGGTAACAACTCTGTAAAGATTAGGAAAAAAAAGCCCAGTTGCAAATGAATTGCACATACTGTTTTTGCAATATAAGCAGAACAGAGCTGTAGCAAATATATAAATCTAGTTAGTTTGTGAGACTGCACCAGCTGAGAACATGTAGGATGGCTAGGAGCTAAAGGGCCTTGGGGGTGAAGGGTCTCTGCCCTTGAACTCACAGAATATTGCATATTCTACATCTGTGGGAAAAAGAGAGATTGCATCATTCATGATCTCCCTTACCATCATGACAGCACCCTGTTCCAGCTTGATTAATGATAGGTTCTTTCTTATGAGTATCCTATATAAATACAGGTGTGAACCTCATCAAGTCCAGACTTATCTCATGTGCAGGATGGTGAACATAAGCTTGGCAAATGTGAGAGCCAAGCATCTACAGACCTGCAGTGTGCATAGGTCAGGATACTGTGCCAACCTGGCCTTGATGGTATTGCCCACCTGCTGTTATGCTAATGCCATGTAATGATTGAAATCTGATTCCTGGAACAAGAGTCCTAGGTCTTCTATCAAGCTTCTAATGAGCTTTTCTGGTCCTTGTGTGAAAGTTCCTATCTGCAGTGTGAGCCATAGGTATTTTATGGACATGCAGACTGCTCAGTGCACTTCCTTGCTGATGGCCAGGGGTAGTTAAAGTGGCTTTCTGGTATAAGAGTTGTAACACAGATTGATAAAACCGGGGTGAATGTTTTCTATGGATCAGCTACATTGCCTTTTAAAATAGAGATTGAACCTATCTTCAAAGCACATGAACATGGAGAATGCCTTGCTCAGAATAAAGATGTTTAAAAGGGACTAAGACTGATATTTTTTTTCACTTTATTTTTTTGCTGTTTGCACATTTATAGTCCCTTCTGGGTAGTCCTAAGCAACAAAAATCTTACAACTGAAACAGTGTAGAAACAACAATACAGAGCCTAAGAAATTCAATTGAAGCTATGCTTTAGTTTCATTAGCTACAGAGAATAATTGTAAGAAAAGAAAGGACTAAGGTTGCTGTCAAGGCTAAGAGTGTAATCATATAATACAAAAAGTTTTTGTTTGCTTGTTCATTAGTTGTTAACTAGCACATCTGTAATCCTCTGTTTGCTGACAGTTTAGACCATGGTCATGTGAATTCACTTTAGAAACACTGCACTTCAGTTAAAGAACCTCCTAATGTCCAGCAACATGATATTTCCAAGAACAGATGAGTGTCTGTGTTAATTTACTGTCCTCAGTCCACGTGGAATAGGCCAGTTGCTGATTAAACACACACGGAGGACTAATCAATAAACAGCCATAACTTTGATCTAGTTGGTGCTGTTTCTGATTACATAAGGTAATGCTCTTAATGAAACGTGGTTCTCCTGCCTTTTCAGTGTAAAATCCTGTGCTTCAAATAGTTGCTTATTAAAAACATTATGAAATAGCAACAAAAAGTTGCTCTTGTTTACTCTCTGCAATAGCAGCTTGCTCATGCTCTTCTTAACTGGTTTAAGGTTTTGTTTAGAGATTTTTACATGTGACCCAGAAGTCACGCTTTGATCTTTGTCAATAGCACATGGCACGATTTCCTAAAGGTACAGTTTACATCTATTTTATAATGTTAAATAGGGCAAGTTGGTGGCCCAGTGTCACAAGATACTATTGCTGAATTCTCTAGGGATGGGTCCTGGGTTTAGCTGATGTAGGAGGAAGCAAAGCAGGACCAGAACCAGACATCTATGTGCTCTCAGTCTTCTTTGACCCTACGTCATAGATATTTATTCTAGTTTCTTGTAGTACAGTCAAGCATACCTGTCCACTAGCTCTGAAGACCCTCTGATTTCAGCTAAATGATTTTTAAAAATGTCAAGGGACTGCCCTTTGACACTGCACCATAGCTCTAAGTGCTCCCTCAATGACAACTATTTCAGTTATCTCTTCATAGTCCTTTGCAAATACCAGTCGAAACAAATTAATCCTTTACTGGCTTGAAGCTCTCTGCTGTAAAAGATGCTAAGATGTCCCAGAGTCTCTGGGACAATGACTGCCGAGTGAGCTGAAATGTCACTGAATTTGAGGATGGAAGTAGAAACGCACACTTTCTTGTCAGAATTAATTTTAGTTTGTGTTGACAGACTTTATACCCTTGCTAATCCTTTCCTTCTGGTGTTTCTGCCATTTGGGATGTTCTCCATTAAAAATAAAAATTATAAGACTGCTGTCAATACCTTTCTATACTTCCCATTGCCCTCGTCTCCTGCTTGGCACATACTCCAGACATGAACAGATTCTACAGTCTCTCACTCACCTAGATCATGGTCCTGGCTGCAGCATACCAGAACTCCTCGTTGGCTTGTATGTCTACCAAAGAAAAATCAGCTATGGGTAGGGACAGGATGGAGACAGGGAGAGGAATTTGATTCTGGTTCCTGCTTTAATTACTGCCAATATGTATTTCCTGGTGACTCTCACCTGTAAAATGGTGCCAGAGGAGTTTTCAGGAAACAGAGAAGGTTTTCCCCCTTTCTCAGATGGTAAGTAACTTAGCTGTAGCAAGAACAGTTTGGTCCTCAGACCAAAACATTTCTGGGCATTCACAGGAACAACTTCTGGGAATAGGTCCATGGGTACTTTGTGTTCTGATTTGAATGTCATAATTGATTTTAGGTTTTTCTGGGGTTTTCTGATACTTGTGAGTAAGTCTTACAAAACTTAATCATTGTCATTCTGTCAAAATGGAACTGAGATCTCGGACCTTCTTCAGCAGGGGCAAATCTTACACCTACCTCTTTCTAATTAGTAAGTTAACAACCTTCTTTGGTTCCTCTGAAGTTTTCCTCTTATGTTTTCATTTATAGGATCTGGTTCATTTCATAATCATCAAGGTTAGTTAAATCAGGACCTGAAACTGCTAGAACCTTAAAGATAAACTTATGTTCAAAATAAAGCTAGGAAATTCTACTTTCTTTAATTAGTCTAAATAGTAGGAAAGCACAGGGATATCCTACCCATAAAAACCCACAAAGAAAGCAAACCAATATTTTCGTTGGAGGTCTGGTTAACAAACAAAGGTAAAGTTGACTTATTTGTATAGAGATGATCATATTATATCAAAATGCTTACAAAACTGCATGTAATAAAAGAGGCCCAGATTGTAATGTATTCATATTGAAAAAATAGTTGTACACTGAAATCAAGCAGAAAGCCTGCATATCAATGAAAAGGATTGAGTAACATGATAAGTGCATTCCTCAGTTAGAGTATTTCTAAAGAATGACGGTCAATGCATTGGGCTCTAGGTATCTATAGTGATGAAAAGATTAAAATAAACAGCATATTTATAACAATAAATGTACTATAACACAATCTCTTTCCGAAAAATGTATTCAGTATTTTTAAATTATAAAAAAATCCTATTTTCAGTCCTATGTTGTATAGTCTTTCAAAAAAATTACATACTTTTTTTTGATTTACTTGTTTATAAGACTGCTTGAAGTGTATTATTGGATACATAAACAACAAGGAGAGAAGAATATGAAAAGGAACCTGCTAATACCTTTTATTGATTGTGTGTCAAACAGTTTAACTATCTTCATATGGTACTGTATATTTTTGCTTGTTGACCTTGTAAATATCAGATGCAAATACTTATTCTTCATAGTGGATTTTACTGACTATCACATTCTTTTATGGCTCAGCACTTTAAACAGGATAAAAACCTTTAAAAAAATTATTCAAGAAGTGGCAGGCAGAACTTCCATGACTACACTGAGATGTTTTCTTCTAGTCAGACAATGTTCTTTGTGCTTCATACATTCTACTATTTGCCTATGAACAGACATCCAACCATAAAAGGAAAGAGGTCAGAAGTAATCTCAAAATTACCTTTATTTATGACCTGAGTACTAAGGGAATCAGATTACAGGTGTATGTGAGACCACTTTTCTGCTGAATGCACTTGTTGTCCTCAGCACCAGTTATTTCTGGTGGGTAGAAAATGAACCCTTAAAAAAAGTGGGTTTGAAAGCATCTTTTCGTGTTAGGATCTGCAGCCAAGTCAGTGCGCTCTTATTCAAAGATATGCATCTAAGGGATTAGTATTGAATCCTGCGTGAAGTTCTAGTTCTACTGAGGTCAACAGAAAAATCCCACTGATCTCAGTGAGGAAACATTTCATTGCTTATCTTTACTCATTATTAACAAGAGTAATTTCAGACAGTCTCATTAAAATAACCTGATGTTATATCGCATAGAAGGGTTCTCTTACCACATGAAATAAATGACTGCAGTAGAAGGGCAACAGAAAAGGCAGAAGTAATAGGACAGTGAACAGGGATAGAAGATTGCAAATATTAAGTTGTTTGGTTTTGTTGGGTTTTTTTAACAAGATTATAATATTAGTCCCACCCTTAGAAATATGAATGATCCCCAGATTTAGGACTCAAATACCCCTTTTTCTATCCTTGCATTCTTTTCCACAATTAAGTTAAATTTTCCAATACAGAAGAAATCAAGATTTATCTATATAACTATTTATAAAGCCTTCGTTTACCAGCAGCAGTGTCCTATTTTGCTCTGATATTCATGCAACATCTGAATGCCTTGCAAATGTTAATGAATTTATGCTATAACCTCCTGGAGAATTAGAGGAGAAAAATTATCTCTATTTTGCAGCTGGAGAATGGAGAAAGAAAGACATTGTCATGTGCCTGAAGTCTCTCACTGGATTTTGCAAACTCTGAGTTTAAACGACAAGACTTTCTTAGCCTCTGATTATCTTTGCTTTGGGAATTCTATCTTATTTAAATTTTATTCTGTTGAACACTTTTCTTTAGGCCAGATCTATACAAAAATAATTCTTAATCTCAACAAATATCTGGAAAAACCCTTGACCAGAAGAAAGCTGGAGTTCTTCTTGTGTGTTCACTGGCTGATTTAGCTTGCAAGCCAATGAGAAGAGAGCAGAAAACAGACCCTGAAGGATCTCAAAGCTTCTTTGAAAATATAATATATGCATAGAGGTTCAGATTTAATAGATTTTCTCTCGGTAATTGTGCCTTAGATAGATATACTACAAGCTCTTCCAAGTGAACTTAAGTTATGTCGTTGTTTCCACTGCTAAAGTTATTAGAATTTTGTGACTTTTTTCCAGAGATGTCTCCTTCATAATTAACCTGAGTTTTATATGGGCTACTTTCATATGTAACTTTCATTTTATGAGGGCTAGATTGCATTGTCATGATGCCTTTCCCTCAGCATTGAATCTACATACATCATAAATCCATCTTGGTTTAAATATTGAAGAACAACACAACTGACTGGTTTGTCTACAGTCTATTTTGTAAGGCCAAGAACAGCCAGCTTTTCTGTGCTACTGAAAGGAATTAGTATCTGGTAAGCTGCATTATGCAGTACTCCATGCTGCTGATGTAAGACTACTTCCAGCTCCCAGCAGTCTTGCTAAGGATTATACAAGTGTGCTATACTTACACATAACTACCATTTAGTAACTTCTGTATTTGTTTTGAAATGAATTAAGTTTTTTTACACTACAGATGTAATTATTCCCTACCATCTACTTTGCATAAACCTAGTAAAATGCAGTTATACCTTTGTCTACAAAGGTAGTTTATTCCACACAAATAGAACCCACTAATGAGAAAACCTGGGTATTGGGACCTCTATAATATGGTAACCTGCATGCTGATAGAACTAGCTCACCTTATTCCTGAATACACTGTGAGCCAACACAGACATAAAACATTTGTCAGGCTTTGCAAGGTGAGTGATGGAATAAAATGAAGCAAGAAGAATTAAGTTATTGGGGAGTTTATTTATTCAGGAAGGAGGCAATACATACTTCTGTGAACCCCTTTCCACCACTCTTGGCTAGGAGAATCACACAGAGTGGAAACTTTGGGCAGAGCCTTGGGAGAGAAGGCTGATAGAAAAAAAACATGGATCAGAAGTCTCCCTTCCACAAAATAGCTGCTATAAGGAATATCTGGCTTTGATTTTCCTTTTACTTATACCCATTTCACATTATGAAACTACTCCTGATTTACTGGATTTATTACTGACTTCCTCAGAAATAAAAAAAATAGGTTTATTATATCTTGGTATGAAGCAGCCGTCAGCGATAAGGCTGAAGGGCAGAGTTTAGGACTTCTAGAACTTATCTTGTGGTTTTCCTAGTTTATTCAATATAAAGGATCTTGGACATTCAGAAAGCGGAAAATTCCAAACAACATCAGCATTGACTGGTGCTGTGCAATATCTGACTTTGAGCAACCTGATCTGTCTTTAAAACAGGCCCTGTTTTGAGAAGGGGTTTGAACTAAATGGCTTCCAGATGTCCCTTCCAAACTGTATAGTTTGGTGACTCTGTGTTCCTTCTCCGTGCTCACTGTAAAGCTAGAATTCTGCAGAGCCATGCCCATGGCTTTCTACATGCACATATTTCACAGTGCTTTGAATTCCAGAGCTATGTGAAGCACCAGTTTCCAGGTGAGGCTATGCACTTGCACACTCTACAACTGAGTTAACGTGCCCTGAGCAACATGGTATCAAAACTGGTGCTTTCTTTTGCTTCCATCAGCAGCCAAAGCTGCTGCCATCCCTCAATGTACCACCAAATCCTTTAGGTCTCATACAAAGAGTAAGTTAATAAATCAAACCTCACCCTTAGTTTCTCAGTCTGAAGGCCATTGGTTGTCTGCACATTGCTTTTTTATGGATCCTAATTCTGGGAAAAGATTTCAAGGCTGCCTGTTTTTCATGAAGTCAAGTGAAGTCCTGGACAATTATTAGTTCAGACAGGTTGTCATATAAAAACCATAACACTAATAACAGACCCAAGACAGTTGAGGAAGCAGCACAGCTGTCTTTTTATGGTGTTGAGTCAGCCAATGCCCACTCTACACTTAATCTGCCCAAGAAGATGACTTCACAAAGAAGATATACATCACAAAGAAACGGAAGTTTCATGTGCATGCTGTTCACTGACATTTGCAAGACTTGCAACTCCAGTGGCAGTTACTGGATGAAAATGAAACAATTTGGTTTAATAATGCAGATGTCAAAATAGTAAAACATTCAGGACAAATATATTGGGAAACTGTCATAATCAATTTTATTTATTTTTGTTACTGTGGCATTGTTTGAACACTACATTTCCCACCACTGAGAAAGATGATAAACAGTATAACTGAGCTGAAGCTAAATCACTCACAAATCTGTCTTTCAACAAGGTGATGTGTCATTAATTCAGGCACCAGAACAAGTAACATCATTAAATATTATGTCACACTTCATCCAGCTCCTCCACAAAATAATTTTCTTAACGCTGTGTTTATAAAGGAAATTAGTATCAATCAATCAAACATGGACATGCACCATTCTAATTATGTATTTTGCCAATATCATAAGCCCAGTATGTTTGGTGGCTCAGCAAGTATGTGTATGAAGTATAACAGAAATATTTTGTCTTCCTTATATAAAGATAAGATGGTCTCTTTCATTTATATACAACTCATTGCCCTAAAAGAGAGGAAGTCTGGGTAGGATAGACTCAGAGGTGGAGAGGTAAGCCAGGGAAAATGGAAGACACCATCCCACCAAGAGCTAGAACTGAAATCAGTTGCTTCTTATGTTTCCTACCAGGCAGTGAGGTTCCAGACCACCACAGCATCACTTGGGAATTGACACTAATCTGAAATTATTTTGATCTGATGCTAATGAAGATGTGCAGAGCTACAATTCAAGCTAGCAGTTATTGAAGCACATATACAATCCTAACAGGTTCTTGAACTTGGTGAGGAGTAGAATTAGGGAGTAAATAATTGATAATGTAAGAGCAGAGAGAAAATTCTACAGAATTCTCTACGCAAAATGTAGAGTCCCTTTCTACAGATAATTTTAGTGCCATATTTTTATGACTTAGAATGTTTTAGATGTTGATAAGTACTAATTATATTATTATTAAAGATGAATGAAAGACCTATTTTAATTCAAAATGTAGAGAGCCCGGATGTTTCTAATGAGTACTGTGTTTTGTTAAATTATTCATTATTTGAAAAAAGTGTGAACATATTTATTTATCCATTTATCTACTGGTTGGTCTGTTCATTGCTTTACCTAATTTCCCCCTTTTTGAGTAGTAGGGAGATGGCGGAGTTTGAGATCCTCAGGGCAATGAGAAGTGCATGTAGCAAGCTCACTGCCCTGGACTTAAAGAGAGCAGACTTTGGCCTATTCAGGAACCTGCTCAGTAAGTTCCATGGGGTAAAGCCCTGGAGGGCAGGGGGGCCCAAGACTGCTGGTTGATATTCAGTGATCACCTGCTACAAGCTCAGGAGTGTTGCATCCCAACTAGAAGGAAATGGGGCAAGAAGGCCAGAAAGCCTCCTTGGATGGATAAGAAGCTGCTGAGAAAATTCAGAAGGAGAAAGGAAGCCTATAGAAGGTGGAAGCGAGAAGATATTCAGAGCAGCCCTGTGGAGAAGGACTTGGGGGTGTTGACTGATGAGAAACTGAGCATGAGCCGGCTTCATTGTGTGCTCGCAGCCCAGAAAGCCAACCGTGTCCTGGGCTGCATCAAAAGGAGCGTGACCAGCAGGTTGAAGGAGGTGATCCTGTCCCTCTACTCTGCTCTCGTGAGACCTCACTTGGAGTATTGTGTACAGTTCTGGGGTCCTCAACATAAAAAGGACATGGAACTGTTGGAAGAAGTTCAGAGGAGAGCCACAAGGATGATCAAGGGTCTGGAGCACCTCCTGTATGAAGACAGGCTGAGAAAGTTGGGACTGTTCAGCCTGGAGAAGAGAAGGCTGCATGGAGACCTCATAGCAGCCTAATAATAGAAGTAAATAAGCTTCATGCAAAATTTTCATTCACTTGCATTACCCAGGAGCCATAGATAGAATGGGTAGAGATCATCCTTTGCATCTGTCAGGCCACACAGTTTAGGCAGGAGGCAAGGGATCCTAGCTGTATGCCATGAGCTGAGCTGCTCTATTTGCCCACAGCCAGGCAGTGCAGAGCTCCCAGTGCATGCCTGGGCAGTGCATTGACTCACAGCCATGCTGCTGAAGCAGAAGGTCTGATTGGAAGCTGCAAGGGTTAAACAGTAAGGTTTGCTCAGCCATGCCTGACAGTGAATCAGGCAGATAACGACAATAAAGAAGAGCAAATGGACTTGATCACAGACCATCTTAGATGATTCTGAATCATTTGGGCACACTTCTCTGCAAGCTCAGGGATTGTAATTGGGTATGGGATGGGATTGCATGAGCAAGCGGTCCTTGTTCCAGGCATGATAATAGAGTCTCTTTCCATGAACAGCTCTCGGTAGCTAGAAAGAGAGCTAGGAAGAGTCCTTAGCTCCTGAAAGTGCTAGTAGCTTTTGATCTGATCTCCTGATCTTTTATGATGAGGTGATCTGCTTAGTGGATGAGAGTTGGGAGTGTTGATAGGCTGGAGGGTAAGAAAGCTCTGCAGAGGGATCTGGACAGGCTGGATAGATGTGATGAGGCCAATTGTACGAGGTTCAACAAGGCAAAGTGCCAGGTCCTGCACTTGGATCACAACATCACCATGCAATGATACAGGCTTAGGGAAGAGTGGCTGGAAAGCTGCCTGGTGGAAAAGGACCTGGGGGTGTTGGTCAACAGGTGGCTGAACATGAGCCAGCTTGTGCCCAAGTGGCCAATGGCATCATGGCCTGTATCAGAAATACTGTGATCAGCAGGACTAGGGCAGTAATTGTCCCCCTGTAGTGGGCACTGGTGAGGCCACACTTCAAAGACTGTATTAAGTTTTGGGCCCCTCAATACAAGATATACATTGAGATATAATTGACATACAGGTGAACCTGATGGTCTTAAAGGTCTTTTCCAACCTAAATAATCCTATGATTCTTCTACAATCCTACAATTCTAAAAAAGATATTGAGGTCGTGGGGTGGATCCAGAGAAGGGCAACAAAGCTGGTGAAGGGTCTGGAGCACAAGTCTTATGAGAAGTGGCTGAGGGAACTTGGGTTGTTTAATCTAGAGAAAGAGAGGCTGAGAGATGACCTTGTCACTCTCTACAGCTATCTGGAAGGATGTTGTAGCAGGTGGGTGTTGGTCTCTTCTCCCAAATAACAAGCAATAAGACAAGAGGTAACGGCCTCAATTTGCACCAGGGGAGGTTTAGATTGGATATTAGGAAGAATTTCTTCAATGAAAGGGTTGTCAAGCACTGAAACAGGCTGCCCAGGGCAGTATGTGAGTCACCATCCCTGAAGATATTTAAAGGACATGTAGATGTGGTGCTTACTTAGGGATGTTTAGTGATGGACTTGGCAGTGTTAGGTGTGTGGTTGGACTTGATGATCTTAAATGTTTTTTCCAACCTAAACAATTCTCTGATAATCCTGCCTTGGGTGGGATTTCCAAGACAACAACTCCCTGGCACGTCCTTTTAGTTCCCAGGAGAAGCAGTCATCTACCATCCCCTGCCTCACCCAGGGCTAACAGCACTCTTGTACTTCCTCTTTGTCCTGCCCAAAATAGCTTTTAAGTTAAGGGGCCTGTTTGTTACCACATGTAAATTTAAAAAGAGTATAAGAATAAATGTAATTTTTAATGTAAATACAGAGTCTGCACATATCAAAACAGAGAGAGAAGACAACAAAAAGAGAAGCAAGCAGGGCCTTGACTTCACTCACTGCAAAACTTAACACCAACAATAATTCTTCTCACTTTCCTCATATGAGAAAGTGGTCTCTCACTCTCAGTCTTTGTTTCTCGTTTCCTGATGCTGTCAGAGACTTCTGTCTTTAGTTAGTCATTCTTGCTGTAAATTACTTCAAACTGTAGTTGGGTACTCTTCCATATCCTGAAGGACCCCTTTGCCAGAAGAGCTCCTGGGAACGTAGCCCCTATTTATTGAAATTTACGACCGCTGAATTAACAGAGGACTCACTACAAGTTTGATTCTTTCTTCATAGCAGAAATCCTGTTTTACCAGCAACTATTCTCAAAGAATCTCATTACAAAATGTGTACAGTTATACATTCATGTTTCTATATTTTACTTTTCATCAAAAAGACTCCAAGTTTAAGAATATCATGATCTCTCTGTGTGTGTCACATTGGGAATTTGGACCTTAGCCTGCTCACCTGCTAACCTCCTTCTTAAGGATCCCAAACATACAGGCACCATCTGAACCAGTTTCCCCAAAACAGTTTAATTTCTCACTCCCTCTGTGTACGTGTCTCCTAGTCACATGCAAAAGCCCCACATGCACCAGCCTGAAAAAATGGGTAAAGGTCTGTTTTATTGACAAGCAGAGATGGCCTCGGTTACTCGTCTTCTGCTGGCAGCCCACATTGTCTACAGCTTGTCCATCAGCTGGCCAGCCCTCAGAAATCCTTTAATTTACGAGCAAGTATAGAGATGATAAGCAACAAGGTTGAGAAGATTAAGAGATGGAACCTACATGTTTTGGGGAGGAGATAAGCTGCCTAGAAGTACTACCACCTGTCCTTTAGGAAGCAGTAGTACTTGTATCTAAACTGTGTTTGGTTCTGTAACCCACTCCTCAAGTTAAATCACAGCAAGGGCACATGCTATGAGTGGCAGGAGAAGCAGTGTTACCCCAGAGTGGTCATAGCCAAATTCAACCACTCGTTACAGGGAAGCAGCTACTGCAGGACAGTGAGGTTTGCATCATGTGAACAGGGCTAACCCTCATGCAGCTTACTGCACAACCTTATTACGGGGTGGATTTTTCTTCTCCACTGGTGGGATGTCATGGTCACTGGGTAATGTCTGATCTTTCTGGTATCGTGACCTTCTATCTCAGGGCAAGTTTTGGCCTCTGGGTTGACAAATCAAGGCTGTTTTTTGAACTCCGTTTTATTACAGTAAAGTTACATCAGCTCACCCATACTGGCTTCTTGCACTATGCTGGGAAAAAGTTCAGTAAGAGCTGAAACTATCTCTCTGGCCTAGGTTTGAACCTTGTTTTAAATACAAATATCTCTCCTTTTCAGCATAGTCAGGAAAGATAGGGTCATCCTTATACCTGATATCTCAAGCAAAGCAGTGGGTAAATATCAAAGATGTTAAGGCAAGGCAAACATATCCCTTTTATGTTTGTGGGCAGCACTAATGGCACAGGGTGAAATTCTCTTATCAAAGGTCAACACAAACCTAGGCAGTACTTCAAAGGTGCATTGATCCTATAACTGGCTCCTGGCACTGAGCTGGATTTCACCAAAGTACAAACCTGCTGAGAACCACTAAATTTTATACATCTATGTAAAAAATAATAGAGTGTGCTCAGATACAGACACACTTAGAAGTCCACACCAGCTATCTTGATTTTACTGGGACATGCATTGTTTTTATCTTGTGTTCACATTTTTTGGATGATTCTTCCTAGTCAGCTGTCCCTCCCTCCCACTTAATCAGTCAAAACATCCATGCTTTTCTCAACTACACAATATTTACTCAAGCTCTGTGTTTACTGAGGAAAAGCTGACAGTCCAGTGACTGAGTGTTTAGTACTGCAGATACTCCTTGGTTTAGAGGGGAAAGCAAGAGTGAAGGCACTGTAAAAGCCATTCTTTCAGGTCATAGTGAGTTATAAAGACAACTATCTAATGTTTCCTACTTGCATTTAGCCAGCTGGCATTCAACCAATGCTCTAAGATACCAAATAGGTCTTGCAGATGGGGAAAATGTGGAAGGCAAGGGACAGGGCAGCAGAGCCAATCAAAGAGCAAGCTAAAAAGTGGTGTCTTTTTATTAGTGATCGCACGCATAAATGTGTCACTGCAGAGAAGGCATAGTGTTCTTATACTGGAAGTATGACCACACTGGGTGTGAACATATACATTGTAAGTACTGTAGGAGAAGATATGGCATCTACAGTGTTTTCTCTTTCTTTTGTGTTTTCTTTCTGTGGTTGTATTTGTGCAGGGTGTGCCAATATTTGCAGTCTGAGGAATAGCATCAGAGCATCTAGTATTCCTGTCTACAAGCAAAACTAAAGAAAACACTTCAGCTAATTCACTGCACCTTCGCGTGCATTAGTCACTGGTCCCTGCATGCTCTAATTATAGACTGCCTTGACGTTGCAACTGTAGGGCATGAAGCAAAGACTTCACAAAAGTTGTTTTGGTATCTCTTTTTTCCTTGCTATGCTAATGAAGAAGCTGCTTTAAATACAGATCTGTGCTTGAAGCTGTCCTGTTCTCGGAATGTGGTTGTGCAATTCATATGATTATGGTGTCAGCTGAGATGGATTAGAAGATGCTTTGCTCAGGATAGGCAAACCTACCTGGTAATCTGTTCTTTCTTTTTTCCTGAAAAAATCAGATTATTTCTTTTTTATTTTTATTTTTTTTTCTCCATGAGAGTAAGACATAAAGAATCTTTACATAACTGAGCTGTATTTTTTAACTTGAGTTGCTCTAAATAGATAACCAAGGATAGCTAAATCCCATGTGCTATGGCTCACTGCACAAGTTACAATTTATTAAACTGTTATATTCAGGAGATTAAGTCAGAATTCCCATGTTCAGTCATGTACATGATTGCTTTGGGGTCTCCAATAGGTCAAACACTGACAGTGTCAAGCATAATTATCTCCTGAATATATTCACACCCCCTGCAAAAGCCAGTGTTTGGTTTTGCGTTAAGAGTGTATTCATTAGTTTGCAACCTTTTGTGAGGCTTTCTAAGCTTCAGCTGAACGAATAAAATCTGCAAGAAATGCAGATCCCCTGAAGATTTTATTATGACATAAAACACATTGAAGGAAAATTTTATATTTCCATAAAAAATTCAAGACATAATGTTTATTTTTGCACACTGATGCTGCTATCTGTATGTGTTGGGGCCCATGGTGGTAAACACAGAGTAATGATGCACGATAACTTGTTCTTCTGAGTTAATGGATTTGTATGTATATCATAAATTTATATTTTTCCACTTTATTTTTGGGCTTATAAAATGTGATAGTTCTCCAACAGTGGACTGGACTGACTATTCCACGTACAGCAGATAGTATTCAGGTAGAAAGTTTGCACAGTGCAAACGTGAAATATCGATAACATAACTGAAGAATTAATACTACAGTGAGACAACTGGAAACACTGTGTTAATAAGCTGAAGGCCAAGGCACACAGCTGAATACAATTGAGTTGTGGTAATCTAAAAGTTGTCACCTATCCATTGAGTCAACCTAACTGACCCTATGTCTGCCCCACCTTTGAGGGAAAACATATTAAGGTAAAGCTTTTTGACTGACTTCTTGTCTGCCAATTGAAGAAATACTGTTTCTCTCCCAAATTTTATTAATTAATTCTCTGCTGTTACAGTAAGCAAGTATCAATAACTAAATAATCAACATCTTTGTGCTGCAACGATTACTTGCTACCTATGTAGTAGCTTGATTCTGGCAGCTTGTGATCTTTGTTCCTTTCAGTGACAGGAAAACTCAGCTGTGCTGAGGGAAGGCATCCTCAGAGCTCATGCTCCAATTGATACTACACAACATGTTATTTGTAAAAAACCATAGCAACTCCCCTGATTTATTTTGAGCCTAAGCTGTTGCACCAGCTCTGCTCAGTGTTCTCTTTATTGTTAATTATTTTATAAAAAGATTATTTAAAAAAATAGATTTTCCAAACCAAAAAGTCTGACAGCTAAACAACATGCAAGAAACTAAGTTTGTATACATTTTAATTAAAAAAAAAGGAAAAATGCTAATATAAAATAATATAAAAAAATTGCATAGAAGTTTTCAATAGGATAAAAATCCAGCACCATATGAAACACTTAAATGGCACCAGCATATGAAGAAATGTCAGTTACAAGAATCATATATACCTATTTATTCCAGAATGTTATTAAACCACTAAATAAAATAATTTGGAAAATATTTGACTTCTGAGTTGGGGTAAAAAGTAAAATGAACAATCCTCCCTCCTTCCTCCTGCTCCCAACATTACATGCAATCTTTTTTATTTACTTCAACAGAGATTTCTCAAAAAAAAAGTGTTTACAGAGAGTTTTGGCTTGCTACTTGTCTGCCTGCCCAGAAAGTACTGCTCAGCCTCCTCCTCCTTTCCATAAGTGAAATTATTAGTCTTCAGTTAGGGTTACTAGCAGCTAAATGTGAAGTCTTTTTGTCCTTCTGCTTCTCTTTGCTGTTGCCCATTCAGAGAGTTTTGTCAACTTTGTGGCTTTCCCTTTAGCTTGAAATACAGGCGGCTATAACATAGGTAGCTGTAGCATTTGTCTCAAGTAACAGAACAGAAAAATGAAAATAGCCACTAGAAAATTCAATTTTCTGTTTTAATGAAAATAACCTTGATGAAAAATTGCATGCTAGGTCACCCATCAAGTCTCCTCCAAATATGTTAGATATTCCATTTTAGATATTTACCTCTGATAGAATCATAGAATTATTTAGGTTGCAAAAGACCTTTAAGATCATTGAGCTGCAACCATTAACCTAGCACTGCCACAACAGGATAGAAGCTGACTCTATAAAGCTTAGGTTTTACATTAAATTATGTATTTTAATTCTAGAATACCCCTTGGCTCACTAGCATAGAAATGATTCAAGAGCAGCAAATTATCATAAAGGTAATGTAGTAGTAACATTTTGTGACATTTGTCAGTTTATCTTTGGTTACATCAAGAAGGGACAAGATGCCTGTGTTGCTCTTCTGAGTAGCTGTTTTTGAATCGCATCTGATGCTTCACTCATTAAGCTCTCAGCTTCCTGAGATGACAGATCAGGAAGTTTTTATATTTTGTTCTGAATTAAATATGCTAGATATTCAGATGGTATATAGACATCCATTAGCACACGTGTGTGCGCTTGTGTGGTTTCAGTTCCATATAAAAGAACTGCAAATCTTTCCATAGAGATTCCAGTCAATGAAATTCTTATAAAATATTTGACCTTTTTTCATTTTTCAAAACACTCTTTCTACAAATGCTGGAGTTAGGGTTTCAGAATAATTTCTTAAACCATACTCTCTTATATGCATTTTTGTCTTATTACATTTTCAGTCACAATAATATGTTTTATTATAATGATATTCAGAGGTGCACCAGATATTTCCCTGAAAAAATATTGGAAAATAGAAACTAGAAGGTCATCTAAGAGTTTAAGGGCTTAGACTTCAGGTATGAGATGACAAGCTGTTCATCAATATTGTCCATTTAATGTCATGATCATGATTACGGTATGTGAAATAGCTTTTCTCCCTACTATAGAGGGCTGGTCAATAAGACTATCTTACCCCTTCCTTCTTCATATCATACATAAAGCTTCTCCAAATGACATTACTTAGATTAGCATAAGAAATAAAAATGTCAAATAATGTGTCTTATATTTTCCTCTCCTCTCTCTTCTCTTTGTTTCTCTAATTTTTGTACTGAGTTTACAAAGTCAATTTTAATAGGGAAAGTTTTCAGTCAAAAATTGTAGTCTGTTGTATTATTTATTTTTTTTAAAAAAAAAGACAGAAATAACAGACATTTCAGGAGCCAGGAGAGAAAATAGGCTGAAATGGAAAAAGAATTAAGAAAGCAACTATAAACTAAGAAAGGCCATTGCATGGAAGGATAGTAGAGGTTTACTCCCCTTTGGGAGAAGGGAGAGTCAGAAGAGAAAAACATGAACATGAACAGGCCCATAGGAACCCATCAAGTAATTTGTGGTTAAAACAAGCTACGGCTCACAGCTGAAGTATCCAAAGGCTAAAATTAGTACCAGAGCAGAGCCATGACTGTGAGAGTAATGCCAGGGATGAGCTACAGTGAGGAGAGCAACTGAGCCTCAGAAGTGCTGGGGAAGTATTTTACTTTGTTCTGGAGTGACAGAGCTTTCCTGTTTTGAGCAGAATCATCATCACAATGATTCATCAGCATAAACTAAATCGACCACATGAGAGAGATAGGAAAACAAGAGACAGACAACTTGATACTTAAACAATAAATAGTCTTATTCCTTCACTAAACTTTCACTGTAGTATTCTCTTTATCCCCACTGTGGACTAGCTTCCTTAGTTCTGTACTTTTGAGGAAGTGGTAGTGCTATTGTAGCTTTTAATTCAATGTCACTTCATGTATATAATACAAATTTGGGGAGCAACAGATCAATATTTTCAACGTCTTGTCTTCCTTATTAAAAAATATTTTTGTCAGGAAGGTGACGGCACAATTAAAGGAACATATTTATTAAATCACAGACACATATTACTTAGGTTTCCGTAAAAGACCCAGAATATCTGACTGCATGTGCAATGCAATCCACAAAGTCACAATCCACTGTGACTGGGCAAATGCACATGTCATCATATGTTTTTGAAAATAGCAGTAAAGATTTATGATTTAATTCTGTAAATCTGTGTCAGACTGCTATAAATTTAGGAACAATTTGCTTTGATAACTAACTGGAAAATTAATGTCATTCCTAACAAGAAAAAGCATGTTTATAACAGAAACGTGCTGTGATAAAATGCCCTAAGAGCTAAATATCCTGGAAAGAATTTTAATTCTTATAAAGATTAGCTATTGAAGGAATGCTAATTCTGTCTTTACTAGGAATGATTAAGAATGACTGTGCACCACAGCTACATACCAAATGTCTCGAAGAGCCTGGTAGTATTTTTATAGGAAAGCTTATGAATCATCTGTTTTTTTTTCAGATCTGTTAATACACTTTGGTAAGTAAAGACACATAAGGAAAATGAATATTACATTGTGAAACATGGCTCCAGAATTCTATAACGAACTGTTATGAATAAAACACTGGAACATGCCTAGCAGTGCTGGAGTCATTGCAGTCAAATTGCAGGCACGCGAAGAACTCAGCAAGAAGAAAAGGATGTCAGTGATTTGGTGGTCAATAAATATTTTGAGAATTACAAATGGAAATATTTCAGTCTACAGTAATGATTTAAAAAGAGCAATAAAGCTGAAACATTTTGGAGGGATATAAACCAGTTGCACACTAATGACGCAGGAAAAAAACATTCTCTGCATTTCAGATAATTCCATAAGTTCATAGCAAGCAACTTGGTGAATGAAGGGTGGAACAAAACAGCTGCTAAGTAACTTCTATATTTTGTTGTCTTGCATTAAAGAAAAGACCATAACACATGAGCTGTTAGGCTGATAACTAAGAAAAAATGAAAATAGTCACAGCTGGAAAACAGGAAAAGACCATGGGGTTAGATGACATTTCCAGGTATGCACCCCCTAGATGATAATTTTGTCATTTGTTTTTACACACAGCAGTGGTCACTTTCATGATACCAGACACAATGTTTCTTAGTTTTCAAATAATCAATATTTTTATTAAAAATGTAGTTTGATGTAAAAATGAATAGTTCAAGCATGATTGTGCAAAAGATTGAAAGGTGAGTTCAGTAAATTTAGAATTTCTTTTCACAGACTATTTTGTTTTGTTTGAATATTAAATTGGCAAGTTTCAAAAGCTGCTTTTATTTTTCTGATCACTATTCCAGTAAAGTATGCTATTAAACATAATTATATGTATTGTAATTTATTGTATTTTATTGTATTGTATTTTATCAGAAGTTTTCATTCTGGGGGGAATTTCCTGGAAAAATGACACTCAGTTTTACAGAAATACAGGAAACCCCCCAGAATTCTGCTGTGTATACTACTGGTGGATTCTATGAATCTGGGATAAACTTCTGGACATTTAAATATAATACAATTCTTTCAAATAAATTCATTAACATTTTTATAAACTATGGTTTGTCCCTAAATGATAATTGGCCATTAAGGGAACATACAATTTTCATGAAAGCTTTGTTTTTTGTGTCACAAAAGTTTTCCATGGTCATTTTCCTGACAAACCAGAAAAGAGACATGTACCACTTCACTCACCCCGCACAAAATTACAGCATTAACCACATCAATCAGCTGGGAGCTCTTTGGTCTGACAGTCTGTCCTGGTAAGCTCTTGAGGCATTTTGAACTCATACAGTCCATGGGCTGTGACATCCCTGAAGGCTGCAGCATATTCCACCTGTCAAAGTGGCCACAATGAGGTAAGGAGTGTAGACCCCATGGGTGATGTTAGCTCTGCCTTTCTTGATCTTGAGGTAGTGATCAGGAACTGCGAAAGGCAAATGTGCTGAAAATAACTCTAGTGTTTGCTTTGATGTAAGCCTCTGAACATGCTGTTTGTGTGGTCAGGTGTAAAGGTGGAGTTGTTTGACACTGAGATTACAAGAGGTAAGATGCATACGTAACTGATATTTTAAAAATTGCTGTCCAGCCAGTCCATGACTTCCTATCCTCAAGGACCCAACAAAAACCAGAGGGATGGAGCTGGAGACAACTCTTGACATTTAGCCAGAATGGGAGAGAAATGGTTAGTGCAATAAAGAAAAACACTCACTTTGGCAAAATAATCCCAGCTCCAAGCGTAGTAGGTTAAGTAAGTTAAAAGGCTGTCCCTCCTGGCTGGGGGCAATCAAACATCTTATGTGCAGAGGTCTCAGAGTTTTCAAGAGCAGATGGCGCCTTTCTGTATGAAACATTTAATGATGTGTGCTAATGAAGCTGGCGTTTATGCTGTTTTGGGACGTAGGGGCCCTTTGCAGGCTCCAGGTACACTCTGTGCTCTTTTATCTGGTGGAGCTCAGTGAATGAAAAGAAATAAAAGAACTGTTATTTTGCTTGAAGGGAAATTCACTGCAGCCAGGGTTCCAAATGTCTATGTATATGTTAATTGACTCCAAATGTATCTGCAGAAGAAAATTGTTTAAACGAACTGCATAATTCAACATACTCACTCAACCGTTCTTAAGATTTTCTTCCTCCTGCAGTCATTTATTAAAGGAATGCATTATTTTGTCCCCAGCTGCTTAACAATCACAATTGCCACTGATCTCTTTTGCAGTAAGAGGTCTTCATGAAACCCTGGCCAGGTTAACTTCCCACATGCCTGCTGGTAGACCTTCAAACAGGGAGTGGAACATGAGCGACAATCTTTTCCAATGCTTTATATTAAAACAACTTGTAGAAAATCACGTAAGAAAGCTGTGATCCAGCCAGGAAGAGACCAGAGCTCTTTTGTATGGCAATATCTACAGGAACCACAACAGTGAGTTTATTCCTCCTGAAGAATCCTTCCAGCCTTCTGAAAGAAATGTGCCAGGGAAACCTTTAGTCAGCAGCTATGGTCATCATGCCCTCAGCCATCCTCCTTTGCAGTGTCCCACCTGTGCAGCTAAAGAACAGGGGCTCCTAAAAAGCACCATGCTATGTCATGAAGGAATGTCTTGGTTATAGGTGCAAGAGGACTGACATTAGATAAGTCAGATGATGTTAATTTTGTCCTTTTTCAACTGACAAATTTTTGACTTTGTAACCAGAGTAACAGTTTTATTTTAGTGTTGTTAGGTACATTGCCTATATTTCTTTCATAGATTAAAAATAATTCTGTTGCAAGTAGATGTGGCAATGTTATTGTTAAATGCTATCAAGCCCTGAGCATCCACAGTTAGGCTGAACTCCCAGCAACTGATGCAAATGGCAGGAGCAAGACTTTTGGGAAAGAAGGTATACTAGGGCCTTGTACTGCCTTTGTGTAACGGTTGGAGAATCCTGCTCTGTCTCTGCTTATACAGAGGTTATACTTTGTTCACATGGTTCTTTCAGAGCTGAAGATGAGCCCCTGAAGCCATGCAACACATCTGAGGGAGAGAATCAACACAGAAGAGAAGGTGGTTTAGGTCTTCCTTCCAGCTCTCTTCTAAGGGAGGTTTTCGGGTCAGAGCTCCTGCTGTAGCAGGCATTGCTGGTTATTTAGTTGTGATGTGCAAGCATTTGAGTTCAGTTGTTACTCTGACATGGTATTATGGCTTTGCTGACAGATGGGAATGACACCAGACTTGTACCTGGGACATAGACAAGTGGAATTTCATGGGAGACACTAAAGATATTAATCTTCCAAAGCTTTCTTTTTGCAGAATTTCAAGGGCCTTCTGTGCACAATGAAAACATGGGAACATTAACCTAAAAAGTCAAAGTAAGATTTGTTTCCATCTGATGAAAAATACTTGGCAAAACATAGTTTCTGCATTGAACATATATAGATATGAATATATGTCGTTTTAATGACAGATGCCTTTTTATCTATTAAAAAAAATAAGGTTTTTATAATATTAGATTTATTTCCTCCCACACAGCATCTTTTACTGTTTTCAGTGAACATCATACTAGAGAACCACGCTTTGTCCAAGAATATGATGGAACTGAAAAGTTCCTCTCCTCAAGAATAAGGACAGTCACAACTTGATAGATTAGAAATATGGAACAAATGGATGAATTTCTGGTTTAGATTTAAAATTACTATCTCTTTCTCAACAGTTTTTTCTGGCTGCACATGGATCTGAGCGTGGTTTCACATGCTAGAAAACACATGGGGAGTTTTATGTTCGCATCATCTCCCAGTGGGATTTTGCATATGCACAGATAATAAAATTATTCATTTATGTTGGACTGGGAGTAGAAGTGTAACCCTCCATGGAGTGAATGCAGGATGTTTAGAATATATCTCAAGCTTTTCTGCACGTTTTCGTTCAGTATTGCAGTGCTCTGGAGAATCCTTGGATTCACCTCAACACACTCCTTTGGAATTCTAAAACTGGAGAATTGCATTTAAACCAGAAAATTCTTAAGACTTTGTTTTTTAATGTGAGCATTTCCTTTTAAAACAAACCATCCAAAGCAAATAAATTGTAAAAGACATATTACAGTCATCTTTCAGGTGGCGTAAAGTTGTAGATTTCTGTTCAATCATGTGAAACACAGTAGTGACCATAAGGCTAACAGAAAAAAAGAAAGAACACACTGAAGAAAATATCAGTACTCTTCTGAAAAGAGCTACTATGCCTGTTTAGTATGGAGTTGTGGTGTCAAGTTTGCAATCTTCACCAGGTAACTAATACCTGCTCAAAAGGCAACTAAATGTGTAAGTAGTTTCTCCTGGAGTCACTGGGTCTCTTTCCACTGACTCATTGCTGCAGAGAAATGTACCTATTCCATTCCCTCAGCTGGCTTTAAAAATATTTTGAACAGCCTGTCAGATTAAAATAGGTGCAAGTAGGAAACTTACACGGAGGTAAACCCCATCCGTTAGCCTATGAGGAAATGATGAGAAATTTTTCATGGTTCTGTTTCAGATAACAAGAAAATGAAAAAGCAAGTGGAAAGAGAAAAAACACCAACCCAACAAACAAACAACAAAACCACAGAAAGTGACAAATACTGGTATTAGATTTCAAGAGTATGCCCTTAAAATTATACCCAAAAATTTAGGAAAAAAAAAAAAAAGAATAGAGGTTCTTTAATTTCTGAATCAGAGCTTTTAAAATATAAATTTATGATTTACTGTCAAAGTATTGCCTTCCCCCTCAAGACATTTTCTTCAACAAAACTTTGCATGTGATTTTTTTAAAAGCTCTATATTGTGATTGCAGTTATTCTTTTTTTTTAATTAATAGAGTGAGATATAGTATTAACAATAAAAAACAAAAATGCCCCTCTTTTTAATTAAATCACACCTGATCTCATGAGGAATAATAATTAAGAATGAAAATAAAATATGATTTACTAGCCACATAAGAGCAGTGGGCAGGGCTGATGTCACTTTTCCTGTCTGTTTTTGACTAGGTGATCTGTAGATGTAAGAATTTCAAGAGGACCAGCCAAGGCTCTCAGAGCAGAGCCCACAGTTTTGTCATTTGACTGAGGTCTCAAACCTCTCAAAGACTGTGCTGGCTTGAAATCTTAGAGCACTGCTGATTAGAACAAGCACTGGTAGATGCTGCATTGATTGAACAACTGCATAAAACAGGATGACAAATTCAAAATGACTGTTTAGAGCAGGGATAGCATACTTGTCTTTCTTTACAATTTTCTCCCAGGAGTGACGAAGTTTTCCTGAACATGGACCTAAATGGAAGGTAGAACTTGCCCACTGTGGTCTCCTTCTCTTCATGAAGAGGGTAATATTCTAGGGAATAAATATCTGTATTTGCCAGATCATGTTAGTAATATAGGAGCTGAGAAGTTCCACTGATTTTGAAAAGTCTTTGGGTCAGGTTTCATGCCCATCATCACATCCATAGAGCATCTAACACAACAGGATACAAGACTAGCTGGGGTCACTGGGTGATACTACAGTATATAATTTAATCACAGACCTATTCCAAATTAGATTTTGAAAAGACTGCTTTCAGAAGCATCACTGACAACAGAAAAACAATATAGCAGCCTGGAACTCACTGATAGGAGGAAGGAGCAGATGTTTAGTTCTCTGCAAATTTCTAAAAGCTTTCTCAATAATGGGCAGTAATCAGTTCAGCAGAATGAAGGCTAGCAGAAGCACAAGTAACTGCATCAAGTGAAGTAAGGGCAAATGTTAACCATCTGGATAACCTCTATGACAGCAAAATCTACAAGTCTTTGGAGAATTTTCCCAAAGGAAATGGTGAAAGCCTCTCTAACTGACATATATAGACTAGTTTAAAAAAAAATTGCTTAATGTATAATAGACAAAAATCATGCTTTTACGTAGAGGGATAGAATATTCTAACAGTTTTCTCCAGCTGTGATTTAAAGTACTGAGACAATATACCCCAAAATAGAAATATTTATTTCCCCTCTTTACTATTTTCTGACTTGCTTTTCCTTTGAACAATCAATTAAAAAATCAGAGTATGCAAATAAAATATATAAATCAAATATTTCATTAAAGCTGTACTGGCTGGTTATTGAACCTTCTCATGGACTCCTGAAAGAACCATAAACTATCTCTTGCCCCTCTTACGCTGCATCCAAATAGTAGTGTAGAGAGTAGCTTAATTATGACTTGTTTTTAACAAGTAATATAGCAAAGTTAAGACCTTGATCACTTTGCAGATCAGAGTAATATTCTGTTCAGTCATATGAAAGTGATAATTAGGGTATTTATCTGAGATTATTTTTTTTACCTCAAGGTTCAGAATATTACACATGAAAATACTGCGTACAAGTGGGTGCTCCTTGACAGCAAAATGTTTTGCAATATTTTGCAGCGGTTCAGTATGTTTTTGTAGAAGGCGACCTCCATAATGTGCAATTGTAGGTTTAATATTTTGCTTCTTTTTAGACAGATGACTAAGGTCTCAGTTGGAATATTTTCAGGACACAGTGCAGAAGAGAGGTTAATTAAAATGAAGAGTATTTTTCCAGTTGTAGAAGTCTGCAATTATGGTGGGGCTTTTTTCCTATTTTTAAGCTACTCTCAGACATACCGATTTTTGCTTATAGTCTGACAAACAAGATGACCTGACATCTCCTGCATTTGCAGACATTCTGGGGCTCATGGGCCGGTATCATTCTTCAGTAAAAGTTGGAAAATCTGATTGAAACATACGTTCTATAATGATAGTCTAGAAATGCATAACCACAGATTCTAAAAATTTCATCTTTCTGATGGGGTTGTTCAATGTATTCCAAATCACATCTACCCATCTACTAGAGATTTCACCTCTAGTAAGGAGAAAAAATATGCTTGTCTCATTAACTGACCTTACATTATCATAGGAGAAGGCAAAAAAGAGTATTGTTTTCCCCTACTCTGTGCACCATTTTAAATATGACTCTACCCTTTCTTTAATTCCATTCTGATGCACAGATATTTTATCTATTCAGGCATATGCTTGAGGGAAATAGTGAGTCCAATTTCAGTGATGGCAAGAGCTCTATAAAAATCACCAGGGCAATTGTATTAAGCTCAAGCTGCTGCTTTATAATAGTAATGGTCTGGAAGTAAACTTAAATCAAACAAACTTAGAAACAGACATTTTTTAAGGTGCAGTCTACTGTAGCTGTCTACTTTCTACCCAACAGGTCAGCCATGTATTTTACAAAGCCAGTTCTTACAGCCTCTTTTAAAAAAACCCAAAATGTTCTACCTGCAGCTAAAAGACATGTCTGATATTAAGGATTAGATATCATTATATTATCAGTTTTGTTAGTAGGGTAGGCATGATAGAAATCAAATTATATAATTAATGTATTTACAGGACATTTAAACAGCTTAAACTCCTAGTGAGACAGAACTATAAATATAAAATTATGTTGGCTTTATGATTTTTAAATACTACATGTTGATAATCACACATGTTCCATTATATTAGGAAGCTCAGCATTCACTGAAAGAAAAGGCATAGGAAATGCAGTCTCTCTCGTGAGTGCTTGAGTAAGACAAGCAGTCTTGGGAAAACCTAAACTGTGCTGGCAGGAAAAAAGCCATATTTTCTTCATTAACTTCTTCATTTCACTTCTTGGAGATAAAGTTATGGGTTCACAGGAGGAATGGCTGTAGTCTTCAGAAACTCTCAGTCTTATAAGGCTTGTCCTTGTTTTAATGAGATGTTTCTGAGATGTCAGTCAGTCAGATCACTGAGATTCGCTAGCTATGGGTGGTTGGTCTCCCTCAGCAATGTGGTGTGGTTGACAAGGGCCACAGTGAAAGAATTGAAATGGTGCACCTTACCCCACAGACAACTTACCCTCACCTACAATTTCACCCTTATTCATAGTCCTGGCCACTTCTGCTTCCCTATGCCTTAAGGAATCTACTGATTGATATTTGTCTTAATGTCCAATAAGGAAGATCCTTATCAATTTCCTTCAGGCAAGAAGCAGGGCTGCCTACAGCTGGTTGCTCAGAACTGTGCCTAGAAGGTTTTCGACTATCTCTAAGCAGAGAGACTTCACAGCCTCCCTAGGCAACCTGTTCCAGTGCTTGGTCATCCTCAGAGCAAAAATGTGTCTCCTGACATTTAGACAGAGACTACTGTGTTTCAGTTTGTTCTCATTGCCTTTGGTCCTGTCACTGGACACTATAGAGCCAGCTCAATCTTTTTTTGCACTCTTATTTGTAGATATTGAGATACTCCTTCTAGACCTTCTCCTGACTAAACAGTCCTTGCTCTCTCAAACACTGCTCGTATGTGAGGTGCTCCACCCCCCTCTGCGCCAGGCTGTTCAGTCAGTTTTCAATCCACCTCATGGTGAGACCTCAGTTGAGACAAGGTTCAGAGAACTACTGAAATCACTGTGTTAGAAGGAAGGACGAACCATAGAAATAGGAAGTAATTCTTCATTGCAGCTACTGGACATATACATTTAAGTAAGATACAAGACAAGGCAACCTTATAAGTCCTTAAGCTATGATGTTCTGCTGCTGCTGCTGCTGCTGCTGCTAAATTGTGTATGTGCTTTCATTGCTGATAGAGCAGCAAACATGCTCTGCAGTGGCAGGAAATTAATGTTAAAAAGTGGGCAGATTAGAAAATGGAAAGGACGGTCCAAATTTAAATAAAACAAAACCTAGATTGTTGGTTCTGTAAGTACATGGATGTGAAATTTTTGAGAGTATGCTTTTAAATTCTGCTGGGAAAAATACATCGTGATGTCCTCTGGAAGGCTTGGTTTGGTTGCAGTTGAGTATGCTGTTGCTTCATTAGGTTACAGTCAAGCCATTTGATTGACAGAAGTGATATACAGTCTGAACGAGCTGAAGTGTAATACTGAGGTCACTAAAAATCATGTGGCAGCTGATATAGAAGTGGGATGTGATTGCACATTAAAAAGGTTATATTCAGGTTGCTTAACTGACTTAAGCCAGCTGAAGTATGGCTGAATAGGTACCTTATGTTAATGTAAACTTTTTACAGGGCTACATCAACTGTCAAACTATGATATGTAATGTGATTTTTTAATAAAAAAATATTATGGTTAATTGCATAAAAAGTTGAAATAAACCACTACACTTTAATTTTATTTCATAAAAATGCTGGTTTATGATTCTATCAGACACAAAAGCTGCATGCAGTCATAGTTCATGAAAACTTAGTTTGTACAACACGGTGCATAAAAGACCTCAAAGAAAGCTGAGCTCAATGGACCCTTAGGCATGGTTACTTAAATGAGCATTTCTAGCAAAAATCACAAGCAGCAGATTTAGGATGAAAATTGCCATGTGATAAGCACAGACTGGACAATAACATTTGTTTGGTGGTCCTTTTCTTTGTACTAATCAGGTGAACTTCTAGCTTTATACTCAGCGTCTTGTTTTGAAATTAAATACAGATTCAACAGAGCAATGTACACAAAAACCTCAGAAAAGTTAACTAGAACCAGATGTTGAGCAAGATGCCACACATGGAGAAACCCACTTTAAACAACCACCTTACTGTAGTTACTTGAGTCAACTCAGTTTATGGCAAACAGAAAGAAGCTTTTCTTAGTTGCTATAAACTGGTGCACCCACTTCAGCACGTGAAACCAACACCCCCTTAAAAGACACAGTGATTGGTTGTAGGATTTAGAATTTTATAATTTTGTATCCCTGGTGACCAACTCCGGATGATACAAAAGCACAAGCCTGGACAATCTACCGGCTTCACATGACAAGAATTGTGGGTTTGTTTTTCTTTAATCTGAATGATTATGCCTTTCTTGTGTACATTCCAATTCAAAGTCTCTGATACTTCTAGGAAAAAGGGGGGAGATGCTGCCAGCTTCAAAGCCACACTTCAGTCTGAATTTTTATCTGTAAAGTAAATTAGCTGAAAGAGATTTCAGGAGGAAAATATTTTTCCAGTTACCTTTACTTTGGTTTTTCTCCTTTTTTTTTTTCTTAAAAAAACAAGTGCCTGGGTTTCTGAATCCAATGTTATTTCTATCTAATATTTGGCTGGATGTGCTTTGAACAATCCATCAACTGTTGTCATTAGAGGGGAAAACATAGACCTAAGGAAAGCTTGAAATCCAGAATAGGTAGGGCAGACAGTGGAACGGTTTAACAGAGCTGGAGGTCAGGAAGAACTATCACAGTTGTTTGCCTGATGCCCTTCATGCACGCAGCTGGGGAATGCCCTGTGAAGTGCAGTGCTGTCCTGCAGGCACAATGTTTTCAGCTGTGAGTCTGCTGGGCCAAGCTTCCAGTGCTGGTACAGGCTCCAGAGAGAAATGGTGTGTGTCACGTATTGGTGCATGTTTCTGCTGCTCCCATGTGCCTTTTCTTTTACAGCCTTGCAAACCTAAACTATGGAAATTGGTTCCTGACCCAAAACATAGTGATTAGTTTGTTCTGGAGAGTTCAGTGAGGCTGTGGACCCAGACATCTGAGAGTGAATTTATTCTATATGATTCACAGCCCTTGTTACACCTTCCTTCTCTGGCTTCTGTAAGGCCAGTCACTGAGCCTCCATGGGGTGGCAAAATCACAGTACATCTAGCTATTTAAGGAAACACAGTTTCTCCAGGATCTTTAGGAACAGATGAGATGCAGGCATTTTCATACTATAGGGCTTCAGGAATGATGAGAACATGAAAGGTAGTGCAGTTTCTGCATTCTTTTAGCTCCTGAAAGGGAGGGACCCATTGTTTTCTACAATCAGGTATTTCCAAGCCAGGCTGTCATGACCATCCTGCCCAAACATTTGAATTCCAGCCTTTAAGGATTTCCTGTAGATACTACATGAAATCTATAAACCCAGTTAACCTCAAAGTGACCACTTAAAGATGTGGTGAGACCACCACTTCCCATAACAAACTGGTTGCAGGTTTAATTAAAACACATTTTGCTTGTTTGTGGCATATGATTCAGATTGTTCTTTTACAGTGATTTGTCTCCCTAATTGATTACAACCCATCAAATGTCATGTCTTATAAGTAGGCCAGAAAAGGTAACTTATCCTTGGTTATATCATTGATAAAACTGCACAGGATCAAAACCCATTATCTGAGAGATTTTGTTAGAAAAAGCCCTACTCATCAGTGAGTTCACATTGACTGTGTTTTAAGATTTCTGTTAGCCAATGTTTTTAGTCTCTTGAACATACACCTTGCTAGAGCCACTTATTGCACTTTTTTTTTTTTTTTAATCAAATATCCAGGTAATAATTCAATTAACTCAGAAAAATCCGAGGATGCAATAGCAACACAGTTACATTTTCTAGTTAATATATAATGTTCCAGAAAATATGACAAGATTGTCATATCAGACAAATGTTCTGCAAATAAATACACTGTTCTTGCTTATATTTATAACTTTAAATTCTTTGCTGAGTCTCTAATTACCATTTCATAATTACATGTAGAATCAATCCATAGGTAATAAATATCCCCTATTCTTTTTAAATATTGGAAGATCTTGAGGGATTTCTGAGAAGTTTTCCTGAATTTGTTTAAAGTAGCTGTTTAAAGTAGCTTCTCAGTCACTTTGTTAAAGATTTTGGTTAAAGTATGACTATATTGTTCCAAAATTCCTTTACCTTAGCAGATTCATCTTCATGTCCTATTTTTTTCGAAAGACAAGCTTTCTGTTCCACTGAGATGTTACTTTTGTTTGAGTTCTTTTTTGCTCACGGTGAAAACAGCCTTCTATTTTATTTTTTATTATTAATTTAATTCAGTTTCACTATATATATATTTAACAATTTAATTATTGTCCTAAGGCTTTTCTTTGTTATAATTTATTTATAAAATACCTTCTTATTCTTACTGACTTCATAAAGTTTCCAAAGTGATAAGTACCAGTCCTTCCTATTTACTTCTTCCTTTTTTCCATTCTTACATGTCAATTTTTGCTGTTTTAACGTTACTCCAATGTCTCTGTGTAACAAAGATGTCTGTTGGCTTATGCTACATTTATTCCTACTAGCACAATCAAGAATTTGGATGGGTAATTTTCCTTTAACAACTCATAGTCTTTTTAATGCAAATCAGTCTAGGTTTGTGGTTCCCTCACTAATTCCAACTATGTTTTAAGCTTGGGAAATTAATGCTGTTAAAGTCCTATGTACATCAGTGACTACGGCATTATTCAGTAGAATATTGAACTTATATCATTAAATGATAGCCACCTGTGCTTGGTCAGCCAAGGTTTCTGAAGTTAATGAATAACTCTCCTCCATGCTGTAAAATGAGATGCAATGTTGCAGTGTTACCTGCTACAGAATTTAAGACCCTTAGAAAATTTATTCTCTTGTTTTCAGAAGTAGTAAAGATTTATTTTTTTTTCCCCACTGGTCATGTGAAATCTCAGGAAGTACCCACCACACTTTTCCTTTTTGTGCATGTTACGGATAAGTGTACCTCTTTAAAAGAGTGACTTGGAGCAAGAGGCAATATGGCAGGTATTAACTTAAAGAAAGCTTGGAACACAGAGAAAAACATGTACAAATAATAAAGAAAAAGCTTGCATAGCAGTTAGGAATGGAGATCAGATAGTGTGACTCCAGCATTTTTATTGACCCTAGGACTCTCTTCTACAGTATTTGGCGAAGAAAGGGGAAAAGAATGAAAAAACCTGTGATGGACTATAAAGTGCAATTCTTTCTAATCTCATTCATAGTAAAGTATTTGTATGCATGATACACACACATACATGGTGATTTACACCAAATTTTGAGATTTTTTATTAATTTATGAAGTGTCTGAAGAAAATCCACAGATCTATAGCTCTAAAATTTAAAGCTGTGTAAGTTTCAGACAAGCAGAAACTGTTTACAAAATGTACTTCTCACTTTGAATTAATTTATTCTTTATTTTGCTTAAATAATACTTGACATGCCTGATTTTGAGGATAACTGGCAGCATTGCCCTAAGAATTACATGGAAAAGCTACTTCTGTTTGTGCAGATTTTAGCATCACACATTTGCCTACATGTGCAATTTTGATAGTCATTTTTCAATCTATAACCTAGGTACTTCTGAGTGGCTGATTAAGAAACTGTAAGAATCTGTGTTTAACTCTTGACTTTTAAAGGACATATCGAATAGGAAAAATTGCTTATGTATCAAATGGTGGCAGTCAGAACAAAAGTGGTTTGCCTAGTAGGGCAAAACTCTCTCTTTTATATTATTTTCTCTGTTTTCCAAAATCAGCATTCATCACCTACCATCTGTGCTTGCTTTCTGTGCAGATCTTCTTGATTTGATTGACGTTCTTTCCAATGGCAGAAGTTTCAGTGCATGTTAAGTTACACAAGAGAACAAATTTAAGCATTTCTTGTGTATAAATTAGCTAGAGAGTCTTAGAGATACACTGCTTATCTGATGGCTTAATTGAACCTAAAGCTCTATTGTTGATCTTTCACAACTTGGCTGTCAAAAAAAAAGAAAAAAAGAAAAAAAAAAAGAAAAAAATGGGGAGGGAGGGAAATCTCTTCACCAGAATTATTCAGAATTATAACTTTCTCAGCTTTTTGCAGAATTGCATTACTTTTACAGAGAAACTAAAAGAAGTTAAAGTGTAACAGTAAAGCTAGTAAATGATAGGAAAATCTGTATTTGAAACTAATACTATGTTACCCATACTTATCAAATTGCCTTAGTATTTTTTTTTTCTCAATATTTTGGTTATGTAAACTAACATTTGTGACAAAACTATTTCTCCAATGTTAACTAAATGGTCATCAGGACACTTCTAAGTGTGTTCTTAGGCAAAAGAATGATGAAATTTCCCAGGTTTGAAACGAGATTTGAAATACATCCACAGTAACTCCTGAGTGTATTACAAGATGAGACTGGCAATATATACCTGAAACAAAATGAACTGGTGATCATACTTCCTCCCCCTGCTATCCTGTCACATAATTCAGTATTTCTGAATAATTTCCTTTGTCCATTGTAAATGGTTTGTCCTCCATATGTTTCCATAATTTAAAACTGATGTAGTTGTCAGGACTCCTGATAATACTGTGGGTTTTATATTTATTTCCAATGTCCTGAGTTAGAGGATCATCCAGTAACAGATCTGCCATAAAACTGGTATGACACAAGTTTCTTCTGAATGTGTAGTGCGTACAAAAAAAGCCCCTACCAAGCTTGTCTACAGTGCAGAGTCTTTACCCAGTGGACAGGCTGGATAACAAGGTTATGACCTTTTTCTAGTAAGCTAAAAAATAAGTGATGAGACGGTGATGCTGCCACTCTGTAAATGTGGCTTATCCCACATGGCAGTAAGGGGGATGCTGCATTTTCTGTGGGTTTGAAATTCTGTGGTACTCACAGCTGCGTGACCACTCCACTCTGCCTACAAACCTGCATCACATTAACATTAAAATGTACACACACAAACACAGCAAAACACACAGAGAGGTGAGGGCATTGAAACCTTAAAAATAAAAGTATTTTGTCACTTCAAAAATACAGCAGCAAATGAGAAGATAGAAAATTTCAGACAAAACTATGAGATGCATTGGACCTGTTTGTTAACACTGTGTATATCAGAATATTTACCAGCAAAATTCCAGCACTTAATTTCTCTTGCCCCATGCCCCTACCATCTAGATCTCAGTTCTCCAAGCATTTTATGGGAAAAGAGTGGGATTGCAGAAGTGGTTGACTAGGAGATTACACATAATATATAGGACATATCTTGAGGGAATAACCTTTACAGATCACTGTAGAATTTATGTTTAATGAATTATGGTGTCATTGCCCTTATGCATGTCATGTTTTAGGTAAATCTAAATCCTATTTTTCCTTATTTCAGTGCACCTTCTTCTTTCTATTACAGCAGAAAAAATATATAAGAGCTATATATTCTAGCTGTGGCTGGGTTATATATACAAAGACATCTCTGAACTTTGCTGTCTAGGTGCAGCTACGATTTTCAGCTACTGGAATATGGGAATCAATGCAGGAGATGTCACCTACACAGTAGACAAACCCTGCTGCATGGGAGTTGGCCCCGCACCTATCCTGGGAAGAATTTATATGTGATCTGTAAATCTGTTAGTATTACAAATTACAGACAGGTAAGGCTCTATCTCACAGAAGAATCTTGTGACAGAAGTTGCTGTTCCCAGCTTCCCTTCAATCTGTTTGTTAGGCATTTCTAAAATGAGCTCTTGTCTCCACATCTCTCTGGCTTTGCCTCTGTCTCTCTGTCTGAGGTCAACTGCTACTCTCCATGAAGACAGCAGTTAAATCCTATTCTTTCTATTGACATTCATAACATTAAGCATGGCCAGATTTATAGTGTGTCATTGTACAGTTCTGCAAGAAAAAGGATTTTTCAGAAACCTTAATTTTCCATCATTCTTTAAAGAGGGCTGATAGCTGCATTCACTTCCCATCTATTCTTGGACATATTTGGAAATGGGAAAGAAGGAATAGAGGCTGTAGCAGATCCAGCCAGATATAGAGTGGGATGAGTATGTGCTACACCCATATGAAGTATGTTATGTGCATTTCCAAGAGGCCTGGGAAGAGTTCATCACTGCCCCTCCTGGAAAAACTAGTTTTTGTACAGCCCTTTCCACCAGAGAGCCCAGACAATCTAGCTTTCACAAACAGGCATTCCTAGCCTAGACCATTTGATGTGCATGATGCTACTAGCCAATAAATCTTTTTATCATAGCTGAATCTCCAGGTAGATTGTGAGAAAGGAATTGATCATCCAGAAAGATCCTGCTCATACAAAATCTCAGCTACAGCTCATCTCCCCAGTGAACTTAGACATATTGAACACCCTTCCTTAAAATCTTGATGTACTCTTGTTTGCACAAAACTAGCTCTGTTGAAGTCACCTGGTTAGAATCAGGCCTGTGTAATTTGGAGATATGGGGCCAACTTTGATGTCCTATGCTGTATCTACAGCTAAGTACAATATGGGACATCAAAGTTAGAAGCAGGGTCACCTAGGCTCCTCAATAACTGGTAGTGAGAGAGTCAGTCTGCTCCAAAGGAAAGTGTTAGATCGTTTATATCACCTGGATCACCATTGACTCGTTCATTACACCCAGTAAGGTGAATCCAGGTATAATTGGGCTAATTTTCAAAGCAGGTAGCTGCCAGATTGATATGTCATAAAACATCTGTCTAGGTAGCTGATCATACAGAATATAGATCTGAGCAAGAATCATGAGCTGATCATGCTGTCTAGGACAGGGACTTTTGTACCCCACATTCATACAGGTATATTTTTCTTTTTACAAAAAATCCCAAACTTGCCCGGCTTTCAATTTAATCCTTTTGTTTAAAAAAAAGATTTTTTTGGTTCTCAAACATATTTAAGAAACTAGGAAAAACTGGTCAAGTGAGCTGGATGAAGAAATAAACCTGAAGTAGATACTCTCTGAAGGGCTCGCAGAACCTTCTCAAGCTGGTTGTAGATCTAGTTAGGGTGTTTTCTACAAGACATTTTTCTGCCTTCATATTTCCATCAAAAAAATGATTTTTTTTTCTTTTTTATACCATTAACTAAGAAAAAGAGTTCCAGGAATGGATATTCTTGCTTCTTCCCAGCATCTTTAACTGTAGCTTAACAAAAGATTTCCACACTGTAATGTGATGAATGGAGCAGTGCCTCAGGACTCTGGAGATGTGGGAGTCTGCTTTTGCCACTGATGTCGCCAGATGCATTTCTTTGGGAGGTCACTTTGCCTTGATGTGCTCCACTGTGCTACACTTCCAGGTGTAACAAGGCTCAATTTGCTGAGAAGATTATTGTGAGTTGAATAGATGTAGAAGTCCTGTGTAACAACAGATTCATATTCACCACTCACTGGCAATAGAATTACCCTTGTTATGCAAATTCATAGTAAAAAGAGACATTTCCCTTACAGGTTTAAAAAGTAATCCAAATGACTCTTTCACTAAATAGCTCGGTTTCCTTGTAAACAGAAGAAGACTAACATTGTGTGTTTACCTGATAAAAAACAACATGTTCTTCCCAGCAACTAGCAAGGACCTGCTCCTACAGCAGCAGCATTATTGTGAATGACCTCATTCATTTACAGTCCTGATCCTATTCTGACAACAAATCCCATCTGTGTTTGTTTGTTTTCTGAAGAAAAGCATTACCCCAGTGTGAGGTGCTTGGATTGAAGCAGCTCACCGATATTCACCGGTGTTTTATTTATGGGAACAAAATTGTGGTACTTGATGACTCTATTGTTTGTTAGCTTGAGAGTGAGTTCATTACCTTCAGAACCCAAACGTTTACAACCACTTGCTACTAGAAACTGTTTTGATTCTGTATTGGAAACCACAATCACGTAGACAACTGTTAAGTAAACTGCCCAGGGAAACCTGAACTTTCTGCTTCTCCTTTGTAATCCCCCTATTCACTCTGCTTCAGGCTGAGGGGTATGGGACTGTTTACTACTTTAGTACTTCAAACCCCTCTTAATTTTTGCCCTCACCATGTAAAGGCAGTTCAGAAGTACCAATCGTTGCCAGAACTGAGGGATTCTTTTTCTTGTATTAAGAGCTACTTTATAGGGACATGGTAGATTGCTTCAGCCTGGTTTGTTGCTGTGGGGGAGTGAGGCTTTCATCCATATATTTCTTCTGCTTCTGGGCAGCCTTCATCCCTGTCACTTAAAAAGCACATGGAAATGCATGGAATCACTTGTGTATGTTACTACCTATAATCTGTTTATCTTGGAGATACTAAAGCTGTTAAAAATTGCTGTAAACCTGGTGGTCTGAAGCCATGAAAGAGGATGAGCTTACTCTTAATATCCAACACTGAAGTAAGAGAAATCAGCCCAGAAGGCTCCTGCCAGGGCAGTGAATGCTCTGCCTGCATCTGCACTTGAGAAAGGGGAATTAATTGTATGGGCCAGGCCTCTGTTGCATGTCAGTTATGTAACAGCTTATGAATTTTCTGTTTAAAAATAAGCTGTGAAGTTTTACTGTTGAAGTGAATATAATGTTGGCATTCATGTTTGAAAGCAAACAGGCTAGCGTGCCCGGGGTGGGAGAGTCCCCCTGTCCGCTGCAGATGGCTTCTGGGAAAAGCAAGGAGAAAATGAAAAGAAGATAAAAATGGGGAATAAAATTATATTTCACTAGGGTAGTGCTTCTCTTGTAGGTAGAGGGCTTACTGGGGGCTTCTAATTCCACCCTGAACAACACCTGAAACCTTGGAGTAGTGGGTGGAAGATGTGATCAGCAGCTCAGGGGCTGAGCAGCTACCTGCAGATGACAGCACCAAAAGTCCTGAGCAGAGGGGCTGCAGCAGCTGCCACAGTACCAACACGTGTCACTGAATTTGGATCACTTCAGCTGAAATTACACATGGAGCCCATCAAGATTAGTTATACCGTGAGAGATCCTGCCACACTAGGCAATGAACTAAGTGTGAATGCATTGACAAGGGGAAGATAGCTGTGAGCTACCTTGGCTGTGCAGAGAAGACTGGGAAATCAGGCCAGAAAATGGTAATCCTGCATGCTATCATTTAATTCTTTCCCTGAGCTGCTCTGCTATTGTGTTTTCCTTTTGTTCCCAATAAACTATGTTGGCTTAGACCACAGTGGTCCCACTGTTTAAACACAGAGAAGTGTCAATTGCGGTATTGCTACTATAAGACAGTTATTCAAGTTTCTAACTAGGAGCTCACAAGAGCACTGTTTAAATATTTGTAGAAACCTTACGAATGGAACGCACCACCATGGCACAAGGTTTGCACCAGCTTTTCCTTTAAGAATGACCAACTCAGTCTCTTTCCTTTTTTCTATTCAGGAAAGTCTGGCAACTCAGGACTGAAACTCACTCACTTTGAATGGTGTTTTTCTCCCTGACCCTCCAGACAAGTTTTGGGATGACAAAAAGTATCTAAAAAAAAAAAAAAGGTGGCAAAAAAAGAAGTACACTTGGAGGTGGAAGTACACTTGGAGGTGGAAGTACCACAAGCCATTAGCTGCATTTTGGATTGGATACTGATTTTCTGATGAAAAGTACATTTTGCTGTTTCTAAGCAACATCATCACCCCAATTATAAAATGAATTGCTATGCAACCACTTTACGGACAGTGCAAGTACCATATGCACCTTCTCCTTGGTCATGCCAGCAAAGCCTGACATGTCAGCTCTGACTTCTCATCTGAACAGCAGTGAAACTTGTCCTGCAAAATAATGGTTCTACAGCCTGCTAGGGGAGGTCTGCCTGGCAGCTGCTTGTTCCACTAACTTATCTTCTTCTCCCCATACTGGGAGGGGGTATAACAGATTTCCTTCATAATACTAATTTAACTAATAAAGATTGTGTTAAGGAGGATATGCATGCAGCCTAAAAATAAGTTGGTTTTCAGACAATATTCTGGAGAAAAACCTTTTTTCTAGAACTTTTTGCAACATAGCAACTAGTAGGAAAATTAATATTATCTTTGCCTTGTAATTCTTCTGTTATAGGAAATTCTAATATGAGTGGGCACATATTCATTACTTTCCATCAACCTTGTGACCTGTATCAGTCATTTAATTTCCAGACTGAACTGTATGTTGTATTTGAACTTGCTATTGTTCCAGCTGGTGTTGAAACATAAATCATTTAGCTAAAGGTTTCCAAGGTTAAAAATGTCCATTTGGGGCCCAAAACAGATGTAAGATGTAGCTTACACAAATTCCTGTTTGAAACTTGAACAGACCAGAGGAATTACATTTTGCCATTGTAAGTGAAATAAATGTATTTTCTCTCACATTCTATCTTTGATCCTCTAAGTTTGAGTATCCATAGGAAGAACCTGCAGGATATACTGTTAAAAAATGTAGTGCTGGATTACTCTCTCTCATGGAAAAATACATTGAAGGAGAGAGCCGTGTATTCAGATAGATTCCCAGCATTTTCACACAGAGTGGAGTTTCCACATTTTCATGGGAAATGAGTTTGCACACTCCCTGCCCTGGAATAAGGCTTGTGATCCAACATACATGAAGCGAGTTTCCATCTTGAGGGAGCTGAGACTCAACACTACTCGCTGGGTTCCTCAGAACACTGGTTTAATTGTAATCCCATTAATAAGGACACCAAAACTGAAGAAAGAAGGAGTGGGAAGTGAACTCAGTCTATCTGTGTGAATACTAGTTTTCTTGTTTCTGGGTTTTGACTACCCATTTGTCTTTTTTGAAGCTGTTAATTGCTGGTCCTCCATTTCTGTCCAACAGTTGCTTAGTCCTATTTGCTTGAATTTGACGTAGTTTTCCTATTCCTATTTCAACTTTTGTTCAATCTCCCTCACATCTCACTTCTCAGCTGAGCCCTGCTTTCCCACTGAGACGCTGTATGAGCAAGGCATCTTGAACTTTAAAAAAGCTGTGTTGCCTACATACTTGTTTACTTCTGAATCCTCCCTCTCCTTCCACGTGTGCCATTGGTTGACAGTGATGGCTGATGCCAATGTCACACTGAGTCATCCTAGCAGAGGACAAGAGAAGTGAAGGTCTGCTCAGGTTACATGAGGTTAGTACTGCCATTTCTGCTCTTGAAGTGCCCTGCCCAAGCTGCTGAATGTTCTCATTTAATTGTGCCATTTGCAAATTGAACCTGGCTGTGAGTAGATATTGTCCCAGGTGGGACAAGGGCTTGGTTGGGATGCTATACAATTGGTAATGGTGAGAAAAAACAGGATGGAGCCAAATGTACCTGTACCTACAAGGCACATACACATAGTAGCAGCTGTAGGCTGTGAGCCCCTTTCATTAGAGGAGAAAGGTTTGCACGGTTTCCCAAGGCGATAAAAAAAATAGAAACGGAAAATATGCATTTGTCCTTCCTGTTCTTTAAACTTGCTGCTTCAGTTAAGCCCTTTGAGATAAAGTGTTTTGCTCTTGTCTGTCTTAGATTATAGTTCTTGTAGAACAGGACCTTCTTCTTGTGTTTGTGTAGGGCATAATGTGGTGGGATCCACTAGCCCTAGCTGGAATGCTATAGATACTGTTACAGTGCTCCTCCTACTAATATCTTCGAAAGATTACCAGTTTTGGGGGCTAGGTAGGATGCTGCTAAAGCTTGTGCTTCAAGACATCTGGGAGACATTGATGTGGGCGAAGAATAATGTGTATTGACTCGATAAGGTTTTCTAAGCAGGTTTTTCTGCCTCTTGATTCAACGGCTGGAAGAATGCCCACTCCAGAAAGTAAGGATAAAGATTTTCCAAATGTTTTTTGGTAGCTGGCACACACTTTAGATAGAGCTTTTAACGTAATTAAATCAGCCATTTAACCCTCTTCCTTAATTATGTGCTTTGGAGAATTTAGAAGAAAAATTACCCTAAGTAGAATGTTAAAATGAACATCAGATAAATACCGCCCCAAACAGGAAATCATGTGAACACCCTGGTGCACACCTACTTTCTTCCATTTCAAAACAACATACGGTGACTATGCACTGTCTGCTGCGAGAACACTGAGGGCATTTTGTTCAGCTGCCTGGGATTTGAGCACAATATCATTCACCTGGGACATCTTCGCACATAAGAACAAGCATTCATTTAGGCCACTATAATTACAGTTGCAAAACAGTTTCCACTGTGACCTCCTGCTTTCTCGTGCTCAGAGCTTTCCAAAGTAAGAGAAATTTGGACCTATTTTTGCTATGATGAGTCCTTTCAAGACTAGAGTTTTTCTTGGGAAAGGCAACAAACTTAGACAACTTGCAAAGCCAAATAAATACATTTTTTTTTCTCCATGTTGAAGTAGTGTAAATAAAATTTATGTACGTGAAATCACAGGATGCCAGAAAAGTTATTTCAATAATCATGTTGGACATTCACCTTTTTCTTTTCTTATTCTGGTTATGAGTACCATTTTGCTATTTATCTGGAGACCTTTTTGCTTTCTCTGTATGTGTCCAGAATGTTAAATTTATTATACTTAGAAGTAATTCCTTTATCACTGAAGACTAATCTCAGAAAACAATATTTGAGGTACGTGTCAGTGGCTCCTTAGTCCTGATTAGGCCAGTATATTTTATTCCTTAATATTCCTGTATGACGTTACCATCCTCTGTGATTGCAGTGGGTTGACCTTGGCTAGTGGCCAGACACCTACCCAGCCACTCTCTTACTCCCCCTCTGCAACAGAACAAGAGGAGAAAGTAAGTCAAAAAGCTCATGGCTCATGGTAGGGAATGGAACATCAGTTGCCAATTACCATCATGGGCAAAACAAACTCAGCCTGGGAAAAATTAATTTAATTTATTCTCAATTAAAATAAGCTTGGATAGTCAGGAACAAAGACAGAGCAAACCAACACCTTCCTCCCACTCCCCACATTTTCCCAGGCTCAGCTTTATTCCTTCGTTCTTGACTCCTCTTAAAGGATAAAAAAACAGATCTCTTACTGTCTCATATTGTCTTGTGTTTGTCAGCTGTAGACAATCCAAGTGAGAGAAAAGTCTTAATTTACAACTATTTATCTAGCATTTATCTTCACAGAGAGGGTGCTCAGGCATTGGAACAGGCTACCCAGGGAAGTGGTGGAATCACCGTCCCTGGAAATGTTCAAAATTGTGTAGATGAGGCCCTCAGTAATAGTTTAGTGGTGGTCTTGGCAGTTCTAGGTAACGGCTGGACTCGATGATAGTCTATTTCAACCTAGTTGATTCTATGATTCTATAATGCCCTCTAGTCTCGTGTTTCCATCAGCCACATTTACCACATCAGAGGTACCACATCTGCATAGTCTTTTCTTTTAATGAACATGTTCCATCTCATAAATCTAGATTTTTTAAAAACTTAGAAACAGCAGAGCATGTCAACTTCCAGTTGCAGGTGATAGAAAATCAAATGCGGAGTTTTAACTGTAAACAAGGCCAACTCTGAAGATAAGCATCTTCTTGGATAAGGTATCTAAGTAAATATTTTGTATTCTAATGCTTGAGACAGTCACTAAGAACAGTTGTACCAGTGTTTTCTAATTCTGAATCATTTTCAAACAAATGCATTTTTAATTTTGCTTTAAAATTATTCATAAAATGTTGCATACATTTATCCTTATTTTATTACTGGAATTTTCCCATTCATTGATCTTTCTTAATTGAAAGGGTCATTTTATTCCTTTTCTAGATATCTCAAGCTGTAAAACGCATTTCCTATTTCAGTCAAAATCTTTCTTATTAACTAAAGAATTGATTTTAATTTCAGTTTCCTCAGCATCTGCCTTTTTCTTTTTTTTATTTTCCTGGCAATATACTTAAAAATCTTGCAGGTATACAAAAATATTTAGAAATAAGTGTAATATTATATGGGTGTATAAATGGAATTGTGACTTTTTTCAGCTCAACTTGAATACTATGGCAATAAAGATAGTGTAAAAAATCAAGCTATTTTTAGCAGTCACACTTATTTACTTTTTACTACTGGACTTCCTAGTGGACTCTGTCACTTCCTAGAATTTGAGCTTCACAATCAAATTCTATGCTTGTTTTTTTTAAGGGTCTCCATTCATTCATGTTCAGGTTTTATGCAAACTCTGTCCAGGAATGCTTTTTTGATGCTTCAGATGTTCTTCAAAAAATATAATACAGTCACACGAGAGCAATAATAAAACAAACAAATAAACCAACCAACCAACTGATTAACAGACCCCAGTGCCCCACCAGTTATCTGGGAGAATATTTATTTCTGAGTTGTACCCTCTATGGGTACACCACCATATTTACTCAAAGTTAAGGTAACATCAATGATGAAAGTGAAAGTTGTAATATGCAATATTTTGTGTGTCCTAGCTCCCTATCTTGACAAGAAATAGATTGTTTAAAATGTCACTTTTGAAGAAAGTTTTTTCTCCAGGCTTTTTCTGTGACCACTGACTGAGCTGCATGACTTGTCATTTCTTTTTTGAAGGACATTTGACACTTTAAACTTTGCATTTTGTACAATCTGACAAAACAAAGTAGCAAAGACCCATCTATCCTATGACCAATACTCCATTTTCATAGCGGACCTTTTTGGTAAGGTTTTAAGCTCCTCTTGGTCTCTGGTGCTTACGCAGGGAGCTACCTGGCAGCACCACCCTTGCCTGAGAGGAAAAGAGACATAAGCAGCAGAGCAAACCTGACATGCATAAGGTGGGCCACTGTCCATGTACCCATGAACCCATGTACCCATGAAAGTATGTCATAGACACAGAAAAACGTATGTTGGCAAGGACCTCTGGAGGTTGTCTGGTCTAACTTTGAAAGACAGAAGGGCTAACATCAAAATTGTTCCCATAACTGTCTTCATAAACATCTACTGTACTCTTCGCAGTTTGCTCGCACTTCTCTTCTGCAAATAAGATGCTCTTAAGAAGGTATCAAGTACAATGCCGTACGTAGCATACATAATCTCCACTATTCAAGAAACATATAAATAGCTTTTTACTTTTCAGTTATTCTTCATGAGCTACTCTCTCAGATATAAGAGGCTGAAGGTAATCGTTATTACCTTTCACATTTTATATGAGAAGATATAAGTGTTTATGTTGTCCGCTACATTTTTAGGTGTACAATTTGACATTAACACAGAGACAAATTTTTGATTTTCACGGGCAAGCTCTTGGTGGGAAGGTAGGTCAGTGTCCTGGGTTCAGCTGTAACAGTTATTTTTCTCCTTCTTATTAGCTGGCGCAGTGCTGTTTTTGGCTTTAGTCTGAGAACGACACTGATAACACACTGATGTTTTAGTTGTTGCTAAGTAATGCTTGCCCCAGTCAAAGACTTTTCAGTCTCATACTCTGCCAGTGAGGAGGGGCACAAGAAGCCAGGAGGGAGCAAAGGCAGAACACCTGACCCAAACTAATCAAAGGGGTATTCCATACCACAGCACGTCATACCCAGTATATAAACAGGGAGGAGTTACCTGGAAGACCCCAATCTCTGCTCAGGTTGGGCTGGGTATCAGTCGGTGGGTAGTGAGCAACTGTATTGTGCATCACTTGTGTTTATTGGGTTTTTTTTCCTTACCCTTTTTAGTTTTATATTCTCTCCCACTGTTATTTCCCTTACTAGCATTCAGTATTACTATAATAATGTATTATTGGTGGCAGCAGTAGTGGTTTTGAGTTATACCTTAGTTACTGGACTGTTAGTCCGTGGAAGTTGCATTCTTCTGATTCTCCTCCCCCTCCCTCTGGGAGCGTGAGGTGGGGGGGGGCAGAGAGAAGAGGAGAAAGAAGAGAAAGTAAGCAAGTGTCTGCATGGTGCTGAGTTACCAGCTGGGCTTAAACCACGACAGTCAGTAAGACAGAATATATCTCCCACTATGTTTGAAACAGCCAGTTTCAACATGGTGATGCAGCAGTGGCTGCTATTCTTGTACATAGATTAGTACTCACGATGTCTGTGTACAATGTACTTGGGCGTTTAGTCTTAAAGTTTTGGTATTCTTGCTTTTATGAATTCTCAGTAAATACTCCTTGTTCTTATTCCGTATAGCCAATGACTTCATTTCATCAGCATACCCTGGATAAAACAACTTCTTATGTCTAATTTCTCTGGGGGCTGAGGGAACCCTCATGGAGATTGATTTAGGTTTTTGCACTGAGCTGAATTCTCTCTCTGCTACACATTCCCAAATCAGCTTTTAAACAAATCTTTCTAGTACAGCAATAGATAAGAAATATCCAGGAAGACTTACTAAACCTGAATGATATTCAAGGCAAACTGCTGCAATAACAATGTCACTTGTATTCAGTCTCGTACTTCACGAATATGCCTTGCTCAAACTTGAGCTGTCCATCACACAGCAGCGTTTTAATCCACCAGGTTGTCAGAGGGTGGCAATGTAAGAACACAAAATAAGCACACGGCCAACTAGCCAGAGCTTCTCCAGGCTGGGAGCAGCCAGCTTTCCTGACACAGACACAGCCTTCTCTTTGTTTACTACCATCATACTCCGGTTTTGTGAACGCTGTGCAAAACAAGACAGGGTGGTCCTGAAGAAACACCGTGCTTCACGTGGGACTGTCTCATACACAGAAAACCTTCCAGGCAGAAACAAACACACTCCTCTTATTTATAGCTCAGCCATGCTCATCCCGGCCTGAATTTCTTCCAGATCTGCCAGAGGAAACAGAGCAGGGAGCCTCGTGATGTGCTGCTGGCTCCTCTGCTGTGCCTTCCTGCATCCCGCAGAGCCTGCCTTGTCTGCAGCGGTAGGCTCTGCATGGATCTACACCGAGTTGCAGGACTTGCAAGGTGGATGTCTATTAAACAGGACAGAAACTGGCCAAGAGTGCTGCTGATTGCTCTTGGTGTGACCTTCTCTTCCTCTGCTCATATCTAAAATCCTCTCTCTCCCCTTTAACTAAGCATACAGTCATGTGTGATCACAGTACTCCCTGCCCTCAGGTACTCCCAGGCAGTGGCTTCCTCCTGACCCTCACAGTGACAGTGGTTAGGTACCTCATTACTTTTTACCAATAAAATGTGCCACCAGTGAGCTATGTGACTGCTCAGGTGACAAGCACTGAAATACCTAGGTTTGCACTAATTTGGCTTGAAAGATTAAAGTACAACTGACTTTACCACAACAAGGAATACCTTGAATTCCAAGGAAATTCTCTTGTCCAAGTATACAGGTGTACAAGGTACTAGCAGTGTACAGGTAGGACAACCCAAACTGCAATTTTTTCCCAGTAAATCATTATTTGGTGTGCCATTCAGTGTAAAAATTATCTTTTCCTGTCCCAAGCCCTGCTGTCAGTGTCAGTGGTGTCACCAACAGATGGTGCAGAGGTACCGGGGTGACGTATGCAGGGTGCACCTCCAGGGCTGGAACAGGTTTTCTGTCAGATCCTGGTGCAGAGCAGAGGGAGGATGCTCCTGCACAGACTGAAGCAAAAGAAATGTTTGCTTGTGGTTTTGGAGTACCTGATTCAGTACCTGATTGCAGAATTTTGCTTCACGTTATGACTGTCATCCTTCTCCCACTAGGACTAGGATTAAGGCTGCAGTTCAGTGCCTGCTGAGATGAGTCATTATTCATTTTAATATCTCTTTTGGTGGCTAAAAATAAATTTTGTTGTTAAATTGCTTCAGTATCTTTTTCAGAACAAATGCTGTCCTCTCTGCACTTAAAAAAGAGCTGAGTTTGAAGAGGAATGGGCCTAGCCTCATTCTGAGCAGAGTCCCTTATCTTTTTTGATAAGAGTTTGAGTTGTATGTCTTGGAGAAGCAAGATATAAACATAAAGGGAATTTGTCACAAAATCTTTCAATAAATTCATATATTAAAATGTATTCCTTCTCCAATCATTTTACTGTCGTCATTCCATGTGGCACATCTAATTTATAGGGTGAGATCTCTTGGAACAGTGACTCATCTTTTCCTTATAAAGCACCACACACGCAGAACTGCATTAAAAAAGGAATAATAATGGTATCTGCTTGTCTCTTAGAGACTGGGACAGAGATAACTGATTATGTTACAGGTGCCAGTAAGGGGTAGTATAGTTTGTATGTTATCTTGGATAAGGCTGAGGCCTGATAATGCAAGGAGTATAAAGTACACAGGTCTATGGATGAAAGCTCAAAGCAATCAGCTCTTAAAATAGAAAGCAAGGATCATGACCCTAAAGAAAATGCTCCATCAATGCAAAATAATCAGTATTAATGGATTCCAGACAAGCTAGCTCGCACGTTTTAATTCTCACACAATATAATCCTTAGCAGATGACCATAATAGGGATATAGATGTAAAAATACAGTAAAAGAGCATGCATGGATTTTGTTTATATTCACTTTGAGATCTACCACATTAATGTAATTATATGCTTAATTTAGGGTGAGCTTGACAAACTTAATTTCTTCAGTTAATATCAGATATTTATAGCTTAAGCAAAATAGAAAATGACAGGAGAGTGGACAAGCTGTTTATATGAGCTAAAGAAATAATTATCAGATTATTCATTGCACTGTAAGGAGTAGGAATGATAAGCAGCCCAGCTATTATGATGTGATTGCTAAATGTTAGTTAAGCATTGTGAAGATAGAAAGAACTCTGCAAAGGTTAAGCATTATTATCACCGTTAATTCAGAGTGATGTAAGGCACAGTGAAACCTCTTACCATGTGCTGTGTAAAGCTTGCAGAAACTGAAATTTAGAACTGAGAGATTTACAGATGGGATAAAGAGCATTACCAGCTGGTGAGCTCTTTCTGCTTGTTCCTTGCTGAGGTCTGAGTAGCTGGTCATTTGAAAAGATAGCTCATAGATAGCAGTAGGGATTCAGAATACATCACAGTAGCAGGGACTGATGTGGGTCAAGCTGTGTGCTAGGCTGCCTCCCTCCAGCTGCCCTGTGGGTTCTCCACTACTATAAAAGAAGTAGCAACCCTGAGAGCTGCAGGTTGCCATTTGCTGCACTTTGTGGGCCTGGCAGGCCTTTGACAATAATCCATATGAGCATAACCATCCTGGAAATGTTAATTTTGGCTGCAGCCTTGTATTTCTGGGCATCTTAGTATTTATGCCATGGATTTTTGCCTTAAGCAAAATTTCTTGTATGCACTACATAAAACTAAAAGTGCTTCCGTAGGATGGGATTCATTAACCAGAGAAATTCCACATCCCGAAGTCTTATGAATCTGGAATACCGGGCAGGATAAGCAAAGAGACGAAGTCACAAAGGGAACTAAAAACAATAAAAAGAGGAGTGCTGGAATGCTGTTTTACCATGCGGTGTTTGGAGCCTTTTTCAGCTGCTGGTGAGTCTTACCACTCACTTCAGGCCTTTTGCTTCATTGAGAGCTGACATTCAGAATAACAGTATTATAATGGCTCTTATAAACAACTCTGAGAGAAAATCTGAAATGATTCAGAGGATAATTCATTTATATTGATAGAAAAATATCAGCAGTAGCTGAACATGACAGATACAGTGTGTACAGAGACAGCCAAGCCAAGTCTAAATTGGAGTTTTGAGCATGCATTTGTGATTTAGTCATCTGGAGAACACGCTATGAACTGTGAGAGAAAATATTAACTGAAGAGCATTGCATTATCTCCAGTGTGAATACTCTCAAAGGTATACAAATTTTGTCCCCTTTAAGTTGACTGTTGTCAATTTAAGGGTGTAAATCAGACTAATAATTTAAAAGATGACCACTGTCATTATTTTCCAGCTAATTTGTATTGTGAGAACTGAATTTAATTTACCTCAAGCTTCCTCTGTGCTACAGAATTTGGCAGCTGTACTTCTGCTGATTCATCATCTGTGATGACAAAATTGAATTGCAAGACCACTACAGGTCAAAACAGATGTACCAGCACTTATGCCGCATTTGCACTTCTGTTGGTAAAAGACCATGTAGGTCTTTTGACACTTTTTGATGCAGTACACTATGGGATGTGGAAATAATATATCACAAGAAAAACAGTTCACCCCACAGGCATAGTGGGTGGAGATTTCAACTTGTCCAGGTAGCACAAATGAGGAACAATGGGGGAAAATTGTGGGAAACAGACAATTTCCTTCTCACTGTGTCATTCTGACTCTTACCTCTGCCACACATGGGATTCTGAGTACTTCCAGTTTATGCTAGTACCTGTTTCAAGGCACATGCCACTAGCTTGAATTTCAAAGGGCCACACAGTAAAGCAGCATCCTTCCTGGTGGTGAGCTGTGCCAACAGTTTTCAGTCATGCCCTGCACCTGCAGGAATGAGAAGCTATGAAGAAAACTATGGATGAGGAGTTACCTGGCAAGAAAAGAGAAAGGATGCTGCAACAAAGGTCTAGGACTTTGAAGTAATTTGTGAAGCTATTAATTTACCACCTGAACATTATTAAATGATTTTGCTCGTCTGAGGAAGCTTGCATGTATTTGTGGGTCCAAGGCAAACATCAGAGGTTGCAAAACCTTCGTGTATGAAAGGCAACTTTTCTAAGTACAGACAAAATGATGATAATACTGGAAGTGAGCCACCAGGTACATTCCGCTTTGCAGAAACTGTGACTTTGAACAGTGGTTGCAACGGTGGTGGTGGGAGGGAGGAAGCAGGAGACCAACAGGTTCCTAAGCTACCGGGGGACAGTGGGAAGTGGCACAGTTGCCCACCAGCTTTGGGAAGCTTAGTGCAGGACCATAAACAGAGTTTACTGTGATGTTGGAGGCTGGTGGGGCGCATTCCAGTAAAGTATCAAGAACATGTTATTCCTGAACCAGAATACAGGGACCCTGGTGTGTTTGGATGTCAAGGTTAAGTTGCTTGCATATTTGGTTGGACATGACATTTTAGTAATTCTACTGAAAGCAATTTATTTCTTAATTGAAAATTAATGGAAATATTCAAGAGTACCACAAATGTTGACAGTCTGGAAAACCAAAACAATTATGTGGAACAAAACAGGGCAAAAAAAAACCAGTCTCCCACCTGTTAATAACATAGACTAGACAGTCATTGCCTGTAGGTTACCCTTTCTTATCAGCAGTATCCATCTATTCCAGTATGAGAACAGATTTTTATGGACCATGTCTTTCACCATAAGATTTGCAAGGCCACCCTCACAGGCGACAAGAGAGACAATTACTGAAGGGACATCTTTCTGATTTACCTTGCATTTTTTATTAATAGTTTTAAACTGCTACTGAAAATGAGGCAAAGGTCTGTCTACTTATGAAAAGAACTTGCTAGTGAACGTCTCTTGTACCATTGCTATGGCATGTTAGACATACTTCCTCATAACAATGCAAGAGGGAGCCTGGGAAGGGACTAAGGACCCACAAAAGATCTGTGGAAGGAAAAACTACATGTATACCAGAAAATGATAAATTCTGGTGTTGTCCTTAGACTCTGCAGCCAACATGGCTCACAGCTATAACAATAAACAGACTAGGGTTGCTCCATCCAAACTTTACACTAGGAAAGAACCCTCTCATGCCAGGGGATCTTCCTGTTTGGCAAAAGTCCCATCCCATGGGCCATCCAAGCAGCACAGCAGGATGCAAAAGAGCAAGTTGCAATGCTTGAGAATATTTTCTGACACTGTTTACTGTTTAATACCTTTGTTGTTCTATCAGGTTGGGCAAAGTTTCCCTTCCTACATAAAGTTTTTTCCTGATTTAGTTTCTTTCCTACGGTCTTTCCCTCCCTTTGTTTTACTGTACCCTCAATAAAAATAACCCCTCTGCTACAAAGAAAGTTTTACTGTTCTTTGGTTTGGGATTTTCCTTTTGCACATGTGTGTAAATCCCCAGAGATAAACAGGGTTTCCATTCAAACATTGTCCGTACACTTGTTGATGACATTTTTGCTTGTACTGTAACTTTTTCTAGAAGAGTGGGGAGAGGTATTGGAAAATCTCCTGACGGCTAGCTATGCATTGAAATGTTTAACAATATAGCAATTTCATAACAAGAATCAGGATTATTTAAATTACCTCATAGACAAATTCTCAAAAAACCTAATCATAAAATCATGGAATGATTTGTGCTGGAAGGGACCTTAAAGACCATCTGTTTCCAACCCCTCTGCCACAGGGGGACCGCCTCACACTGGACCAAGCTGCTCAAAGCCTCGTCCAGCCTGGCCTCGAACACTGACAGGGATGGAGCAGCCACGGCTTCTCTGGGCAACTTATTCCAGTGTCTCACCACCCTCACAGTAAAGAACTTCTTCCTAATATCTAACCTAAATTTCCCCTCTTTCAGTTTAAAAACATTCCCCCTTGTCCTGTCACTACATGCTCTTGTAAAAAGTCCCTTTCCAGATTTCTTGGAGACCCTCTTTAGGTGCATGAAGACTGGTCTAAAATCACCATGCAGCTTTCTCTTCTCCAGTCTGAGCAAGCCCAACTCTCTCAGCCTGTCTTTATTGGAGAGATGCTCCAGCCCTCTAGTCATCATTGTGCCCCTCCTCTGGACTCCAGCAAGTCCAGGTCCTTCTTGTATTGGGGTCCTCAGAGCTGGACGCAGTACTACAGGTGGGGTCTCATGGAAGTGGACTAGAGGGGGAGAATCATCTCCCTTGACCTGCTCCTTGTGCTCCTGTTGATGCAGCTGAGCACATGGTTGGCTTTCAGGTCAGGCTTTCAGGTCAGGTTTTTCATTTACAAAAAAGAAAGGATGAAAAGTCTCAAATGTCACATTAAGCTACCATAAACCTAAATCCCCTTCATCTTCTGTGAAAAAAAAGAATGAGTGGATAAAAGCAAAAGTATGGAATTTGGATCCTTGGATGGATGTAAAATGAATGTGAAGACAGATCCTATGTCCCTTTCCATGCTGCTATCATTCAGACATATATCACTAGTCTTATGAGACATGATATCCTCTTAAAAAGTCCAGTTTGTATACTTAGATTTTCTTTATGGCTTTGTAACTACACTGAACTTGAAAACATAAGAGAAGCTGATTCATTTAGCCCCAAATTCAGAAAACAGAGGAAACCATGTAAGGAAATCCTTATTTTTTTTTACCACCAATACTGAGTGAATTCCACACTGTTCTTCAGCTCTCTTCGCTTTTAGCTCTCCTTTTGTTTTTTTTAGATCAGGAGTGCTTTTGCAGCAGCAGGATACAGCTGTGATCCTCCATGAGGTTTTGTGATCTAGAGCCACTGCTGTGCAGTATTACAAGTGCAGTGAGTTACCAGTATGGGGTCTACACACTCCAAAGCAAAAGCATATATGGAACTCCTTATATTGCTTACAGACATTATACGTTGGATTAACCATTATGTCGAATTAGTTGTCTTTAAACACAGCAGTTTGTTTAAGGCCCTGGATGTTTTTTACTCCTCCTTGTATGTTTTATTTTTGAAATCATGGGTTTATATTCAGTTTAAAAAATGCAATGGAAAATAAAAATCACAGTCTTTCCTACACAGCATCTTAACAGGTTTTTTCCACTCTATGAAAGGAAAATAGTCTGAGTGATTGTTTCCAGGAAGAAGGTGAATAATTTTTTGTCTCTTCTAATCCAATCTTTTATTTTGTGCAAAGCATGCGATATGGTAAATAACAAAAAGTAGGAGGTTGAGACATGGTTTTGCTTATCTCCGGGCAGAAGGGTCAATGATCACTGCAAAATATTTTCAGATGGTTCCGAGTGTCCTGCAGCAGTAGAGCCAGTGCCTCACACGGTTTTGCTCATTTCTAAAAAACAACAGTTTAAAAACCTCAGAAGGTCAGATCCTTAGCATGCGATTGGTGGATCTATGCTCATGTAAGCTATCAAAGAATCAAGTTCCATTGTAAAGCTGATTGAATTCACAAAGCACATTGTGGAGTATTTTTTCAGCCTAGGCAGTGGAGGGACAAGTAAAATAATGATATATTACACAAGGATCTTATAAGATTGAAGATTAAATGAATAAAAGGCAAGGTGACTGAAAAGCCATACTAGTAAGGTAATGGACTATAATGCTCATCTACAATTTTTCATTGTTAAGAAATTTGATATGGTCTTGTGAATTTCTGCATTTCTTAATTCCAAACAATGAACTCCCAAAGGATTGCTTCTTATGAACAATAATAATAATACTAAGATTAAGGTTGAGGTAACATAGGAAAAATATTGCAAAGGTGACAGTTATTGAGATGCTTCACAGATTCATGTCATCTTCAGATCATTTTCTCCAGCACTTCAGAGAAGTAAAACCAAATCAAAAATGCAGTGGCAAATAACAAATTACAGTAAGATTTGTATTTGCCTATCTGTTCTGCAACAGATCATGTCCAGGCTTAACTTTATGCCATAAAATGGGAAATAAGAAAAATAAATAGAATGCAACTTTATATGTAAAATCACAGCATCTAGGCACTGGCCTGCATGGGTTTACAGCTTCTCTTGAGAGCCTAAGTACTCTGCATCACACAATCTCCTCTCACACTTAGGTGTTCAGGAGGAAATATCCTTCCCCTCTTCTTCGTGCAGTATGGCCCAAAGCTATATTTTATGGTGACGCATGAGTAGCAGGTTGTGAAAGTTGTTCCTTCTCTGATGGATATAAACAGTTTCTTAAAAAGATTGTTGTTTCCTTGTGAGGACTGAAATATCCCAGAAAACAGATCTTACACTGTTTGTTAAAAAGCTTTAAAGAAAATAGAGAAAGCGTTGAAAAACTTAGCAAGGCTCTAGGGGCAAAAATTCAAACAATTTTACTGGAATTCAAGTAGCAAAACCTCTGCGCTTTGTTTTGAAACTGTACTAGCAGTACAGATAAATTCCCATCTACAACATATGTGAATATATGTTAAATATGACCTGATTTCCTGCTTTGTTTTTTTTCATATAATATTTTCCTCATTGATATGACAGCAACTTAAGCAAGGAGTTCTTATAGTCTGTATATCAGTTAGCTCTGTAAATATGATGTAATTTGCATTGAGGTGCTACAATGAACTCGCACACCGTAAGAAGCAACATGGTCATGGTAGACTACTCCCTGTATGAAAAGCCTAACCCTCAAGGCTTTCTGCAGTAAGAAGAAATCACTGTGCTCAGAAAAATGATCAACAGTTGTGAGAATTCTAATAACTGCTAAAAAAAAGTCTGGTTTTGTAATCAGTTGTCTCTTAACTGTGGGTGGCAGCAGTGTCCAGGCAGAGGGAATTTTTGGAAGCCTCCCCCAGGGCCCTGACCTCCACTGAATGTTTCTGGAGGAGGCAACATTAATTGCTGTCGCAAGACTGGGAGGCCGAGCTCAAAACAGGCAAACACATTAGTTTGTAAATGAAGGATTAATTCAGAAAACCTTACTAATAACCTAGTTCAGTAGGTCCATAATCACCACAGTATGATCATGAGTAATGTGCAGTGTTTGTAAGCATGAGTTCAGTGGCCCTCTAATTGACTCAGTTTCCTATTCTGGATAGCTGTGCTGGTACTTGGAATCGTTCTGTAAGATGATCTTTAAATAATGTTCCATGTGTCATGGCACATGTGGCATTCCTGACTTCCACTTCTGGCCTTCCTCATTCAGACGATTTATGGGCTTGTGTAAAACATTCTTGAACATAAGTGGGTGCCTATTCTTTTGCTGATTCATACTCCCTCCATTGTAAGCAAAGTTATGCCCTCAGAAAGTCTCCATTATTCATAGTCTTTTCTTGCCTTGAATCTGAATTTGGTGGAAAGAGGATAGCTTTGAAGAGATTTCCAGCTCAAACTGATTCTTTCATATTTCATCTGCCTGAAAAGTGAGGTGAACATTTTCTGAATAAACAGGTGTACAAAGTATGACTTTTGGGGCAGAATCAGCTTCCCACTGTCCTCATGGTAAGTAATTGCAAGACAACTGGGGAAAGTTGAAATGAGCTGGAAGTGAAGATGTCTCTGATTCACCCACTCCAAACACAATATATGCAAAAAGACTTGAGGGTCACCTCTAAAAATTCAAGTTCTGTTTAACTATGCTTTCACATGGTGGTTTCTAGTAATGATTAAAACACACTGACAATGACATTTTCACAAGGGCACTATGAAAGGACAAGGCAGTATATGAAATAAGTATTTCATAGTGAACACCAGATTCCTGCACTTGTAATGAACACAGCGTGCAATGAATGATCCACAAAGTACACTATGCTTTCCAGATATAAAATGCAAATAGATTGTTTAAAAGTGTTTGAGATTTTCAAATGCAGTGAGGGGATTTCCCTCGACAGCTTTGGAAATCTCAGCCAACCTGCTTGAATCAGGTAGTCTAAATCAGCAGTCATGTTTCATAACGTTTCTCCCCACACTTACAATGGAGCTGACTGTGATACAGGAGGATGAGATGGTTTAGTCTTGGTTTTCCATTGAATCAACTCCTCCCCTTAACTGGTACTTTAATATTTTACTTCTAAGACTTGCTGAAATCACCAGACCTTGCAACCTTCGCATACGAGCAGAAGACTGAATAATAGTGTAAAATCAGTTTA
>JANHGB010044749.1:66526-102450 GCA_026283785.1 Coracopsis vasa
GAGTAGCAGGGCTAGTTTGCAAAAGCACTATTACCTAAAAATGAGAAACCTAAAGTCAACTGCAAGCTAGACTGTGAAAGTTTCTTTCTTCCTCTGCTGAAAGCAGTTGAAGTGATCTGAACAGGGAAAAGGTACAAACTAAACTGGACTTACTACTCCTCATGCATGGAGGGCTGGGATTTTTCATAAGTGCAGTATATGACTCATAATCTTCTCATGCAGAGTTCAATGTAAAATGCCCATTGACAGCAGTGGGAACAGTGTGAAATTCTACCCTACAATTTATTGATATGATCTCCCTGCAAAGAACAGAACAAAAACCCAGCTCCCACGCTAGAGAATTCACAGCCTCGACACAGCAAATGGAGGATGAGAGCTGCAAAGGAGAATGATAAAAGACAGTGCAAAGACTGTAGTAATAAAATATTATAGTGTCTCACTTGTGGCATTTATTGTAGTTTCTCACTTGTGTCATATTCTCGCCTTGAGAGGTTTTCAACTATTTTGATTTTAGTTTCATTTTACATGTTTGCCCTAATCAATGGATGGGTACAGTTGTGCATCATTATTTTGAGAAGGACTGTAGTTTCTGCACAGTGAAATAATTTCAGTTCATATTCGATTAATGAGAAATTCAGCACTGGATTGACAGCAGGCCTCAAATCCCACATCTTTCCTAGAAACTTATCCTGTGGAAGAGTAAATTTTGAACCCTTTTTTTTTTTTAACTCCATAATTTGTCCAGAAATCCTGCCTAAAGGCTTGCAAATTGAAAGTGAATCATGTAGTATTTATTATCAGAGACAAAAAGCTAATAAAAAGTTTAAAGCTATCAAAGGACACAGAAATGCTTCACATCCCTTCCTATTTATATTGAACACTAGAATATTAAAGGAGGCACTGGGAAGTGTCAGGAACTTTATATGAAGGTATCTGGCAAATGTCTTGTCACTTGGGAGTCAGTCATTGAGCATAAAACATCCCTCAAAAGGAGATGCTGTAATTTAGGACATTGTATCATATAGTATCGTATCATATAGTATCCTATCCTATCTTATTCTACTCTAATCTACCCTATCCTACTCTACCCTATCCTATCCTATCGATACCAGGCCAGATGCCACTTTAAGATAGACTCTTTGAACATGCAAAACTGTCTGTGAACATCTGGTTTAGCTCATTTACAAGTGATTTAGTTCAGCTCTTCAGCTGTGCTCTTTAAGGGTCAAACGTTTAATTGCATATAGAGAGTTAGCTTCATTCATTTTCATGAATGTAAGGTGACTTGCATTAATTGAGAACTGGGCCTGACCGTAGTGCTCCAAACTCTCTCTTACCTTTTTGGGATAGTAGGTAGTAGTAAAAGCCTTACAAGAAAATGCTTAACGTCAATGCTATTGTCTAAACTACTAGTGACAGCAGGTTTAGGTTTGTCATGCAGAAACAATTTAAGTCTTGACAATGGAGTCCCTCCAATAAACAAACTCGGAGGGTTTATAATATTACTTTGCTCCAAACTTCCTTTGAAGACAGCTGTTTTCACCCATATCCAGAAAAATCTGATAGATTACAAGTTAAGATGGCATTTATCTATCAATCAGTTATGAAGACACATAGATTATTCTTAACAAATCTAACTCAAAACTTACAAATGCATGATGGAAAAAAATACGCACATTTTTTTTGTTTGCTTTAAGAGATTTGTAATACCTATGGAGATAGAAGGTCAGAGAAGAAAGGACTGTTTAGTTTTGTTAATGGGATGGTTAACATGCTAACCAGTGGGCCAAATGTGAGATAACTGGAAGAAAAACAATTTTGAAAAACGTTTCTGCCTTTTTGATTTATTTCTGAAATGGTAAATGAAGAAAACAATTCCAAACTATTTCTCTCTCCCTCTTTTTTTTTCCTTATCACATTTACTTTTGTTATGGGTAATGCATGTGGGTATTTTAAGCAAACCTGCAGTTGTCTTTTTTCATATGCCTAAATAAGAAGTGTAATGTGTAAAAATGGCTGTTTATTATGTGGTGCCTTTGGTCTGTGAAGGGTTACATGTCTGGGAGTGGAGTGTTTAAAGAGCTTGCCAACATCTCATCATTCCCAATTAGTCAGAAAAATTGGCATAACTGTGGCTTAATTAAATTTATGAACCAAAGAATCTTCCTCATGCCTTTGCTCATGTTCTTTGTGGAAGAAAAGTGCCCTTTTAAGAATAGCAAGTAAAACATGTTCGTAAACAGTGGGGGTTTTATTTTCTATTTTGAATTTGTTTCATCACCTTTAAGTTAATCTCTGATCATAAGCATTGAGAGATGTGAAAGAAACTGTGCCCAACAGTCAGCATCCTTACCTAGAATCATCCAATACTGGTCATGGGGATGTGCTCACTTGATGGAGCAGATGATGCCTGACTCAGTGTGCCCAAGGAAGACAACAAAAATATTTAGATCTCTTCCAATATGCGGGGGAGGTGGGGAAGAATGCCTTTCTGACCACAGATTTGGCAATCAGCTCACTTTGTACATGTGAGTAAAGAACTGCTATATTTGCAAGCAATCCGTTTATAACCCAAGGTACTGTTTGTATCCTGGTAATTTTCCATGTCTGTTTTCCCCTTTTTAATTAATTTTAGTGATTTGGTGCCTTTATGTCTATGGGCAGAGAATCTGAAGGCTTCACCTGGTCTCTAAGAACTTGATATCCTCAACCACTCAGGTAGTAGGAGTTGCACCGCAGGTGGGACTTCGGTCACCTAAGCACAGCCATTTAAGAAGTAGATCTTGTCCTCAACTCAGATTATTGTCACTGGAGAAAGGCTAAGAAATATAAATGCAGACAAATCCAAGGGAAACTCTCTCCTTTCTGACATTACGAGATGCAGAACAATTTGCCACTGAGATCCCTGTCTCTCATTTCTGTCTGTATTGCGTTTACTTATTCAGGCTAGATGCTTCATTTTTTGATGGCTGATGCTGACTGTTCCATCCTCTTTTTTATTTCTTTAGTGCTGGTGGAGTAAATGTGCCTAATCAGAGTGACTGATGAGCTTTCCTGACTGAACAGTGAGTTAGCATATTTACTCACTTCTTTCTTGTGCTGCACAAAAAGTATTAAACATTCAAATGCCAGTCTATGGCAAATGGGGCCCAATATTCAGAGGGAACAGCAGTTGAATCAAAGATAAAACTTCTCTCTTTATGGAGCAAATTCTGCTCCTTAGCCACGTTATTGTAAATCTGGAATAATTCCATTAACAGTCATGTAAACCAGAAAGGACTTTGGATCAATGTACTTTGCTGGTATTGTTTACATTGCCAGGAGCAACCATATTTTGCTGTTCTTTTTTGTTTGTTTGTCTTACAATAAAAATCATTTCACCTCATAACTCAGTGTTTTCCAGTTTAGCTCAGGGAATGAGAGGGCTGGTTTCATTCAGATGGATTGGAAGAAAAAAAAAAAAGGGAAAAAAGTCATCATCAACAATACAAAAAAGAAATATGGTGTATTTCTCATTAATGATTTAAAGTACACTTTCACTAAGGAAGTGGGAGTATTTACTTCTGCCTAGAAATTTATAGTTCATTCCACATGTTAAAATGCTACTTGCATTAATGAAGCATAAAGTTCTGATCTTCTGTCACTATGTAACCTTCACTTCTTGTGTGTATTATTTTTAATGGGACTCACTGTGTTCTCAGGAAGTTATGTGCTAGGCTTTTTACCTTCCATAAAGAACATAATTAGAAGTACCATCAACGTAAGAAAATACTTCCACCCTCATCTGAGCAGACTTAAATTGTGTTGCTGATGGTATTTACAAAATATCTGTGGCAAGTACAGTGTGTCTGTGCTAAAGTCAATGAAGCATACAATGAGCAGAACATAGTCACATGAGGCTTGAATTCATTCCAGTTTGTACTCTGGAAATATTTTTTTTTTAACTCAGATGATTGCAGTGACCAACATGTGATTCAGAGCGAGGATCACTCGGGTCAGGCCTGCAGAAGCTAGTGGCAGAATGACTGGAAGCAGTTCAGACCAGGAATGTTTGTGTGTGGTAGTTCAGAGCGCGTCACATGCAGATAGATATGATTTTTGAGAGGATGCCAGTGCAGCTGGGGCTGTTTCATGCTGACATACTAACAAGGTGTTCTGTTAAATGGTAAGCACTCCTGAGATAACACCTGAAATCTGGATACCCCTTGACACCAAAGAGAGGGTAGCTGTTCCTTTCTCTCAGTTGTCTCCAGAGGTTTTCTCCCAGGTGGGGTCTCTCCTGTGCACCGCTCAGGGCAGAGCTCAGTTTCGCAGACATTGACTGGTCTCAGCCTGCAAAGAATTTCCTTGTACTACTAAATACATTACATATGTACCTATGTTATACTAATACTAATGTCCATAACTATCTAAATAAACAGCATATTTAAAGTCACAATGATGTATGAATTATGACAAGAGAGGTCCTTAGGAGCAATGCTGTGCATGCATTAGACCACACCTAGTCTAAGCTGAGTGCCATGTGTGTATGAATTGCATGTTAGGCCAGGTTTTGTGCATCACTGCTTATCCACTGCCCTTTTATTCTCTGTGTTGCACAGACCACTATAGTCTTAACATAGCTTTCCAGGGAAGAATGCTGAAGTGTTTATCAGAGAGAAGCCACCAATCATGTCCTCGGACACATAGCAAGTGCAGAAACAGTAACACAGTAATCTGGGAACAGCTTTGGTGTTTGGATGCCCCGAGCTGAATTTGCAATAGAGATGTTTTAAACTGCTTCTGTCTTTCTGACTCATCTTATCCAAACTATTCTGGGTGTTTCCTGAAAATAGGAGTTGAAGCCATTGAAACCATTTCTCTAGCAATAGTGTTTTGTTTTTTTTATTTTTCCTTTCACAGGCACACTCTGCTGTCCCATCAAATGTGAGGGGTGAAAAATCTTCACCCACATATATGATAGAAAGAGCACTCAAGTCTAGCATTTAATATAATTATTTAATAGCTCTGCCGCCTTAGTCAGACTTTGGATTTAGAAAGATTGTTAGTATTTAAAATTAAGTTGCAGCGTCCTTGTCATTAAATTGTCCTTCTGAAGGATGCCACACTGTAGGTATGGAACATATAAATAAACACCACTTATGCTGGAATATTTAGGGAAGTAGAACTAAAGCACAGATGTACGGACGCCTTCACCTTTCTGACAGCAACTTGTGAAAAAGAAATAGTCATAGGCAAAACCCACAATGATATGAAGGTAAAGACAGATCCTCAAGCCGTGCAACAGTGTTAAGTACAGTAACACTGTGTGCCAGATGGCAAGCAGGCGGATTCCTTGTGAGATGGGCTATCTGCTCCTGCTGAGCTATCTGAGAGGACAGAGCCATGACACTGATACGTAGTGGTGTAAGCAGATAAGCACTGGCTCCTACTACTCATGTGCAACTAAATTTATAGAAAACTAAAATCTTTAGGAAAGTAATAGCAGTGGGTGGCAGCCTGCCTTTGTATGAAGCTGTGACAGATGTGCCTCACACAGGGCACTCTACTTAAGTCCTTGCTTATAATGAACCTTACTTACAGTGCTACTCCTTCTCCTTCACTTAACTCATTTAGGTAACTTATGTGCTGCATTATCTTGTGACTAAGAGTGAAATAGTTTTATTTAGAGGATAGTTCATTTTTGCAAGACTGACAGAAGTTTTTTTCTTCAATATTGTCCTGTGTCTTTTCTCTCCAACACTCTCTTTCAGCACATACAAAAGAAGGGGGTTGAACTGCATAAGGTGCACTCAGATTCCATGGAAATATCAAGGATTTGGATGCCTCACCTTAAAGCACAAGATGGGAATGGAACATTTTGTTCTAGTAGAAATTCATTGCCATAATTCCCTGTTGTTATCTACTTAACTGGAGCATTCTTTATGAAGAAATATGAACAACTCTATTTTTTCATTAAATCCTGAAGCATGTGAGGCTTGAAACAAGCTGAACAAAAAAGGTAAAAAGAAAAAGTATGACACTAGATCTGCTCAGCAGTGTGGCACAGCAGCTCTCTGATGCTATTGCTGGACTCTGCATTTGGTAGGAATGAAGAAGTTAATTGACAATATACTACTGCAACCATGTTTGTATTACATTCACAGGGTTATGTTCACTCTAGCGGCTAATTTACTAGAACAGCTGGTTTTTATGAAGAATCTGGTGTAACTTGTCAGCCAGTGTTATTGAGCCAAACTTTTCCACCACTTTGTCCACCATATAAGCACTGCTTATGAAAGAGTAAAACAGCACAGAAACGAGACAACATGAGGAATTACTGAATATTTATTGGTAGCAAAAGTCTTTTTGTCACTGTTTTAAAAAAAAAATGGTTTTCTAGACTTCAATAAGCAGGAAGTTCTAATTGATAGGAGCTGCTGCTGCAATGGTTTAGTCAATAGTGTGGGTAGCCAATAACTAAAATCTGCTGGCTTGAGTTAGTGTATTTTTTGTCAGACATCCATCAGTAGCATCTGGCATGTAGAACTTAAAGAAAATTTAAATTCAAAATATCTGAGATTCATATTCACTCTGCTTTACTGGTTATATTTACCTGGGTATTTATCCTAGTTTTGCAAAGATGTTAAAGAACTCCATATGGAAATGAAGTGTTCACTGGATCGTAGATGTATTTGTCTGGCTTATACTAGCAACTGCTGCTTTTACACATGCATTTGAAAGGGGTGTTTGAAAGGGGTGAAGAAAATAAGGTTGTTCCTGAAGTTTTTTATTACTAATGCTGGAAGAGATGTTAGTACTGTCCATTTAACACTTCACACTGTTGTCTTCAACTAAACTATGATACAACCATTATGGATAATGAGATCTGCTCCTTCACAAAGTATTATTTTCATTTTTACTTGTATGTTTAGATTTCTTTACAGCAATCCATGAATCTACAAAATCACTTTAACAGGATGCTGGGAAAGAAAATGCTGTCTGTTCATGGCAAACAAGTTCATACATTTGATTTAGCCAGCCACCTGGAAACTTTTGCCAGGCATCTTTCAGACACCACTGGAGACACAAGTCTACAGATATCAGTCCCAGTGCCAGAGTGCTCCAAGATAAATGGAAATATCATTAGTCCAAGCCTGAAGTTTTCTGTGATGATGTTCTTATTTTGATGTTTAAGAGGTGTGAATCAGGATATTATGTTGCAACAAAAGGGGCTGGGAATAGTTTAGGCTGAATTTTGGCAAGTTGAAACGAAGATTTTATGACTATTTCATCTAACATCTTTGTTGTGAGTAAATGCAAGACTTCAAACTCTTGCCATGTAGAAGGCTGTATTTAAGCTACAAAACTGGACTCTCTTTAATAGCCATAAGTCTGTGATTCTGGAGTCCTATTAAACTTATCTCAAATTAGATGTCTAAAATACATCAAATCAGCTATAATTTAGAAATGTCACTTACAGTCCGTTTGGTACAAATGGGGTCTAGATCACCAACTCAAATTTTGACATTTATACAGAAAACGTTAAACATTGGTAAGATGACCCTAATTCCCCTTGATGTGTGATACCTCAGACAGACCATTTAGACATCCAGAAGCTCTGCATCAGTATTTTGAGGAAAGCTACTTGAAGAATATTTATTTATTCATGCTCTGAACATGTGCATGAACTTCTGAAAGTCACAACATGCAATCCTGTGAAAGAAATAATTTAAGACTTGAGACAAATCATTTTAAAAAGCACAAAAAAAAAAAAAGAAAAGAAAAAAAAGAAAAACAATTAGACTGTTCAAGCACAGGTTGGATGGGGCTTTAAGGAACCTGGTCTAGTGGAAGGTGTCGCACTGTGGCAGGGGGCTTGGAGCTAGTTGATCTTTAAGATCCAGTCCAACACAAATAATTATATGATTTTATTATGGTTTTAAAGCACAATTTCCCTCTGAAACAGAAGCATCTACAAGATGAAATCTCAAAACAGAATAAGAAATTGCAGTTCAGCTGTGGAACAGGACAGAACCTTTCTTTTCTTATAAAGACTACAGAGAAAAAAAATTGTACATGACATCGCAGCTATTTTTCTCCTCTATATCCACTGATCTAACAGGATATGTTATTCCTTTTCCCAGGAACCTGGTGTTACAAGAACTACAGTCAAATTAAGTTATTTCTCCAGTTTTAAAGACATGAATATTCAGGAGGACAAGCTGGATACTCTATCTGGCTGAGCATTTTGCCAATTATCTATTGATGGAAATGAGACTACAGGGAGAATACTCACTTAGCATGATTTGGCCCTGAAACAGCATGAAGAGCCAACAGCTGGGACATGACACAGCCAACATAACTCTTTCCAAAGAAAGCAGTGTATTAATGGCATACCTTTCATGGAAGGTTTTCAAAGTGCTTTCAAAAAATTCATTAACTGAGCCACTCACCACTTAATGTGATTGAGTTAGACTGGGCCAATTTCTTCAACACTGGAATATAACTGCTATGCTACTAGCATGGGGGAAATGCATGAGGCCTTAATCCTATTTCAGTGGTGATGATGGGAATTTGCAGTTGTGCTCTTCTGGGAATGGCTCAGATATAGGGACTGCCTGTAACCTTCCCTGTAACCTGGGCCCCAGCTCTCAGAGCCTGCTCTCGGCTGTACGAAAAGAGGATAAGGCTTACTGAGTTGGCACTTTTCCAGAAATGAAGATAGTTTTCATTTCTTCTGGGGAAAAGTAATAAAAGTGCCTAGACATTGACTGCAACTAGTCACAGCCTCCTGTATACTGCTGTCAAGAATTAGCACTTCTATGTCTCCTACAAACACAAAGCCTATAAAGCTTGTGCTGGGAACCACTACCAGCGAGTTCCTCCTTGGGAAGTACCCGAAAAGCACTGACCTAATCCAGACCTTATCTGCACTAACTGATCAGATCACAACAGAAGTTGCCATATTTGCAAGTTTGCAAACTTACAAGTAAAATCTTGCTATCATAAGTAATCCTGACTTTTTTTCCTGAATAAAAGTAATGAAGATGCACAGAAAAACTGCTGTAGTTTTCTGAAGGTCAAGGAAGATTTGCTAAAACGTACGAATTGTTGCTTTTGCTGTACAAGCTGATCAACAGCAAAATTCTGGTCAAAATGCCTACATGCCAGTTCTGATACGTATTTTCCTGAAGGCACAGCAGGGCTGGATAAAGATTTGTTCCAGGAAGAGAGTCGTTTCATTTGGTTAATTTCAATTAGCAACTTACTTGAAACATTGTTGACCTTTCTGGCATAGTATACTTTTAAGTAAAAGGTAGGATACCGGTCTAATCCACTCAGCTCCAGAACAGTTTAACCAATATCCGTAGGGCACACATCCTGTGACTTGATTTGATCTTATGATCAGGGGAGTGTCACTTGATGTGTTAGGCACTGAAGACTTAGGAGGCCCTTGACCTTTTTCACAACTATAAGACTTCCTTTTTCTCAGAACAAAACGAGTGATGATGAGAAGTGACTTTTTTTGTGGCATTTTTTTCATCCAATGAACGAGCACAAAGCAAATGAGAACCAGCCCTAATTGCACTAGTAGAAACACATTCTAAAATTAAGGATTTTAAGAATTCTCAAAATTAATTTGATGATGTTCCAGAAACAAACAGTTATTGATCACTGCTGCGTTTCATTCAGATAACCACTGCTGCTTAGTGAGCTGAACATTTCCACAAGTGGTAGAGTATTGTTGCTATTTGTCACAATTTCTGGTATTCAAAGCAGCTAACTGCTCTTCAGGAGTAATGTTTTCTTTGATGTTACTTCAAACTGTAATATTTATAGAGAAATTATATATGTGTGTATATATATAATAGCTATTTGTATCATTTAGCCAATGTAACTGGTGAATTTCTTGCAGATTTCTAAGTCTTTAGTTTGAGATATCTGGTAACATAAAAATAATATGACCTTTGTAGTAGTTAACTAGACAGCTCTCACCATGTGATTCTGTAAAGCATTGTATTAAGCACAAATGTGCATATTCTCTGCACAGAAGTACTTTCACATAAACGTAATGTTTCAGCCATTGTTCAGAAACTGAGCCTAAATCCAGGAACAGTACATGCCATGGGATTCCCTCAGTGTAACACTTTCTCTCTCATTTAGAAATTTTAGAGCTGTTGGGAAATCAAACAAAATGAAAAAGTTGCTTCTTCTTGTGTGTCTTGTTTTCTAACTCTAAAATTCTAAGTACATGCCCAAATAAGCACTATAGTATGGGCCATCCCTTAAGTCAGTGAATGTCTCAGAAAACGTAGACCTTCTCCTGGATTCCAGAGTAGCTGGGACACAAAGACCTTCTGAGTGACAGAAACAGAGACTGAGGAATATGGCCCTTCCCTCCCTCAAACCTTTATAAAGACTAAGAATGTATGTATACATCTTAAATCTGTCTCAGTCCCAGTAGTTGCCATGAGTAGTGTATTTTTAGCCTGAGAAATTAGGTTTATGGGATTGCACCATTAATGAGTCTATTGACCACTTTCAACTAATTTTAAGAGTCAGGTCATGTGTCAAAGACCTTAATTGCTATTACAGGCTTAAGCAATGAATGACCCATGGCAAAGGCATGGATGGAACAAAGGTGAAGAAATTCATCCAGAGCATTTGAGTTGCACAATTCTGGTATGGCAAAGTAAGAGGTAAAATCTGAATTACCTATTTTATTTTAGCATTAGACTTTTAACTATGAAGCTGACATCTTTAAATATCTGTCAAACCTTTAATTTTGATTAAATGATTTTAACTACATTGTAAGGGTCAAGATTTTGGGTTTTTTTGCTTACATTTATTTACAGACACTATTTCACTGATTAAAACACATAGTGATCTGATTCTGCTAATTAATCTTAAACATAAAAATAAATATTCTTGTAAAAAGCTTCCTGTAAAAGGCTGTCTGTACAGCTGCTTTTTCATTTTAGTGGTAATCAATCAGGTACATAAGAAATCTCAGACTGTTTCCAGGCTTCGTTATAACACTGAGTCTAGTCGTAATAGACCCTGTAATGATTTACTCACTCACTCATTCACTCATTCATTCATTCATTTGTCCATTCATCTGCTGAGACGACAGCAGTCATGTGGCTTAGACCACACTTGTTCTAGCAGGAGCATATAATCTAACCGATTAAAGAAAGTTATTCAGCATTCTTATGCATCTTGGGAAGTCTTTCAATTTCTGTATTATTTTGAGATCTATATCTGCAATCTAGATTCCTATTGATGTTAGGAGACATTCAGCATTCTGAAAGAGATTATATTGTATGCTGTGTTTTCTTTTATATATCCTCAAAAGGTCCAATCTTATTTCCCCCAAAGGCCAATTTCAAATTTTGCATGGTTTGACCTAGGAAATATCAATCTTTTCTGTAGGCATAAAGAGGTATTCTTACATTTGAAAGGCCAAGGTATAACTCTATCCTGCATTGCTATGCTTACCTTTGTCTGCTAATAAAAGTCTCATACTTCAGTTTTCATGTTATTTTTGGCTATGCTTAGCTATGTCTGGTCAGTGCCATGTAGAGACTTGACACAAGAGTGAATCCCAGAAGAGCTGCATTGGCATAATTTTATGGCCAGCAGAGCATTTTTCCTGGTACAGTTACATGAATTCCAATTTGAGACCTAGCTTGTGCGGCACTATCTAGGCTATCTGATGTTCCAGCATAATGCAATGTAAATACAACCCTTTCATATCTGTAGGCTCAGCACAGACACATTACCTAAAAAAATCTTAGTAAGGAGAAAAGTATTAAAAGTGTCCCATTCAGAAAGCAGACTTTAAGATACAATTACACGCCAGAATTTAACTTGCTCATGAAATCGTTTGGCAAATGTGAACGATGCTTTGTATTTCATTAAGCAATCACCATCATTTCATAAGGTCTTTGCCCCAGTTGTTTTCTGACAGATAGATACTTGGGGAATTTGAGGGGACAGAGAATACACGTTGTAAGCAAATTCTTTCTTCAGAGTATTCTGCTGTTAGATTTCAAACCTCCATTGAATAGAGATCTTGTAATAACACAGTACAGATTACATAGGGTTGGCAGTTTATTAGACAAGAAAGGGTATGCTTTTGCAAATAAGATCGTACCTTCGTTAGGACTCTGTTCAGAGGTATGGACTTTCAGAAAGAGGTTTAACCAGACATTTTTCATTTTTCTCTCTTTTTTTTTTTTTTTTTTTTTGTTTTGAAATGGCTGAACTATATCAGCTGAAATGAAAAAAAATAATCTAAGGAGAAAACTTTTCTGATTAGTTTGGGAAAACAATTAAAAATCAACCCTTGAAAGAGGGTATAAACTTTGGACAATCTTCTTACCTAAATAACCAATGTGATGAAATTGTGAGTATTTGATCACATATGGGTAGAATTCTTGTTTTCTAAAAGTGTTATCGGAACTAGCTTAACCATGCCATTCAAAAATATTCACGTTATGTGTCGGGTTGCCAAGAAATCCTCCCAGTTTATTACATTTTCCGGTATGTTTTATGTAATAACACTTTTTGTTCCACTAATAGTTTTACAGGAACAAATTGTTTTATGTGGTGGTTTCTTAGTTGTTTCCTCAAATGTTAAGCACATCACCCTTCTGAGTCCTACTGAGCGTCTGCTTGCTACTATTGCAGGATTGCAGCAAAACCAAGTTGCAACAACTGGATTTGACCTTTACCACACATCTGCTTCCAGAGACATGCATTCAATGATTTTTTTCTTTTTTCTTTTTTTTTCTTTTTTTGGTTTTTTTTTGTTTGGTTGGTTTTTTTTTTCGTTTTTCTTCTTTATTTCTGGCAGAACCAGTGTTTGACCTTTTGAGTAGGAACTCACAAACCTGCGCTGGCCAGAGGCCAGAGCTCTTGATCCAGCATGGAGGGCAGCTGCCAGGCTGCTGGGGGAAAGGAAATGACATGATCACACAGCCACCTGTTTCCAAAGAGGTGTGCTGGCTGCTGGGTTGCTCCTTCACCAGGTCATCTTGTTGTAGCAGGGCCAAATCATGCTGGGTGCTGAGCTCACTAGCTTTCCAGCACCCTGGGTGCCTTAAGCAGAGCCTGCCTCGGGCTGGCCAAACAATTCACACTGCTTGTAGGAAGTGTGATGCAATCTGTTAAGAATAGTAACTTGGAAATGTCAGGAGCTGGTTCTTATATGTAGATGTCAACAATGACAAAGGGAAAGAGGTCAGTGATGACAAAGACAGTGTCAAGTACTTGTCCTAAACCACAAACCAATTTCAACAAGCTGCGTAGTTCTCGCTCATGCAACAAGTTTTAAGACTGGGATTTATTGTGTGAGTTCAGAAAAACTTTGTATCATGAGTGTGCTGAAATGAAACCGTGCACAGCTGATGTGCACTTTCTACATCCACGTTTGATGCATCTGACTGGTTGATCAGGAATGCAGTAAGTATATCAGGCTTCATTTGACAGACCAACAGCATTTCCTATGAGCTCCTTTCCATGAGGCTAGCAAAAAGGTCTGGCTTTTGCAGCCACCTCTTGTAATAGTTTTATCAGAAAAGTAGCTGATGAAGAAAGAATGGGCCCTAGTTGGTGGTTTTAATGTTAAAACTGTCTAGCTAACATAAAGCATAAAAAGTGCTTTTTAAGTAGCCTGGAGAAAGTTGGTATTCTGGAGTTATGCTTGCTCAGAAGCATCTAGAGCTGCAGAGAGCAACGTAAAAGTAATGTAAGAGAAGGAAAAGATGGGATGTGCAGTGGTTCTCCTACCTCGTGGTTTACACCACTCATTGCACCACACAGTTTCAAAGCGGAAAAGTCTGAAGGTTTATAGATAAATCTGTCCTTGGTCTCTTCTACATTGGAAACATGAGGAATTCCCCAAAAGTGCTGCACTAACGAGTCTGCAATGTGCAGTGCTGGCGGGAAGTAGCTGATGGAACAGAAGAGCTATTGCTGCACTGCCAGCTGCAGTTTGCACCTTTTCTAACCCTGCATAGAAGCTCAGCTATCAAGATTCTTCTTGCAATGCCAGTAACTGGTCTTATTTGCAATGTACAGGTACAGACACTATTGCTGCTACTGTTTGGCCAGAGCTTGTAGCCCCATATAAGCAGTAGAACTTCCCAAAACTGTCAGAAATAAGGCCATTTGACTTAAAGGTTTGTTTCCCTTCAAATGAAACATTTAATGCTACAGCAGAATGAAATAACATTGCTTGCACATTGCTGGCTTCTACCTTCACGGTGTACACACATACACTTTTTGACTCAACAACCGTGCTGACGAAGATCTATTATCTGCGCAGCTCTAGAATTTAGACTGATACCCACAAAGGACTCAGGGTACACCCATGCGTGCACTGCAGGCAGACACAAGCAACCTCTGTCCACACTCTAAGCTCACAAAGAGCCCCCGTGACTATAGTTTAGTGAGTCACTGAACCTCAGCTAACATGCTCTGCTGAGATGAGCAAACACAGATTCTAACTGCAGGGCAAAACGTTTAAAAACATGTTTACTGCTGTCACATTTCTTGGTATACAAACAAGTATTTTTCAGTACCATTTCCTGTAGTCTATAGATCCCTGGCTCCTGCTCTGTTAAGTAGAAAATAAAGATATGAGAAAGATGGTCTCTACCTGTTAACAGTTTGTGATCTAGCAAAAGGCAGACCGAGTCAGCAGGTAGAAGAAACAAAATAAGCTGTTATATTACACCAAGGTCACCTTTGGTTTGAGCAAAATGGTCCCATTATTTTCCTGCATTTTGCTTTGAGATGATGCAAAAGAAGTCTTTTCAGGATTTAAAATCATATATAAAAACATTGATGTGGCTAGGCAAAACATTAAAAGCAACACTCCCTTTTTTGCCTTGGTAATTGAAACCTTTCCCTACTCATTTTAACATAGCTTTAGTGGAATTAGAAAGTAAAATTTAATGTGTATATGCAGTTCCATGACAGTAGAGCAGATTGTGGAAACTGCATCATCAAAGCTTTTCTGCAGCAAAACTAGCCTTTCCCCTTTATGCCTTAGTCTCTCATTACACATATGTTATGTTACATATTAACTGGAGTTGTGGGTGATTATGGAAAGCTGCTATCCTCTGGGCCTCTGGGTCAAACAAGTGGATGTTTGTGGGAGATGATGCCTGAAGCTACTCATAGAGGGCATTACTACCCAGTGAGATTAATTTTTATTTTCTTTTCAAATCAATGAATATTCTTATGCTTACAAGCTAAATTCTCTCTGGAAAAAGTGAACAGTGGTTTGGGCTGTATAACTCTCAGCAACTAGAAAGGGCTGGGTAGTTCCAAATGGCCAGTGCTCAATACTTTCTCAAAATTGGCTTGTCAGTGAGATCCTTGAAAAGCCACAGACAATCAAATCACAAGTTAATTAAAAAAAACCCCAAAACACTCCACCTAACTGAACATGGATTTTATTACATCCTTTAAAATAAAGGAAGAAGTAAATGATCATATGCTCCTAAATTGCTTGGATATTGCAGGGTTAAACTCCTGCATACTTATCACCAACACTTACTTCTCCAGTGCCCTCTAATCCTGAGCAGACATCTGCTTTATTGCTCTCCTTTTATTGCTCATGGCAGCATGGCACAACTGCCCCACTTGCATTCCAGGCAGATTGATACTAGTTGTTTTGGGACATTGTCAGTGGGGGAAGCATTCCTGAGTAATGGCTTCAGGACTGAGTCAGAGAAAAATCCTTGCTGAGAAGTAAATCTGAGATAGTCTTCAGTTCTGTACCTAATAGTTGTTATTTATCCCTTGATATCAAGTATTACATTCCTTTTAGCTACTTTGGTATTAAGCTGTATAGATTTGCAGGAGCAGCAAATAGAGCTGGTTTGAAATGAAAGTTTTGTTTTTCTTTTGTTTTGTGGAGGTGGCCAGTGAAGGAGCTCTTTTAATTATTTTGAAATGGAAATTTCACACTGAGAGTCATCATGCACTGGAATGCATCATCTAGGGAGGCAGTTCTTTCTCCATCCTTGAGCGTTCTTTAAAAACCCAGTGGACATAGCTCTGAACAACCTGTTTGAAGCTCTGAAAATAGCTTGGCTTTGAGCAGGGCTGGGACTCTTCTCCAAAAAATTATTCAGTGATCTTATGGCACTAATATTTGGCCCATTAACTTTTTGTAAATCTTCAGGCATGTTTGCACATTGCTATGGATATGGAGCACAGATCTAAAATTAAACCTAAACCTACCCTTTTCCATTAAGAAAAATCTTCGGTTTGAAAGATGAAACTCAGAGTAGCCATGAAGCTCAAGGATAGCCACCTGGTACCAGTTTTAAGAAAGATACTTGCTAACAGAGTTACAAAGAGTGATCAAAAGTCTAGTTTTTGGTTTTAACTTATTGAGAATGACACTGCTTTTAAACAAGACACTTCGTGCTAACAGTACCTATTAGGGGTAATATAGGATGCTATAAAGCTAGTGGCTGAGGCATGAAGTGAGATTTGGAGAGATAAAAATTTTGTCCAGATAATTCTTCCCAATGTCTAAAGAACTCTCTTACAATTTCCAGTCAATTCTCATGTAGGCACATCTTGGGTGGAGATGCTGGACACGCCCCCTGAGAGCTGAGCTTGGAGAGCTCCAAGGCCCATCAATATTTGTTTGGGCTGTGCTTAAGCCAATAAGAACTGAAGGCACTTAGCATTTTTTGATACCTCATAGTGTTGAGCCCTGTGTTACATCATGTATTATACTACCTTGCTGTCAGGAAACACTTAAATTACTGCTGATTTCAAGGATTATGTATTTATAACCAGTAAGCAGAGATACAGAGGTGATTTGAATAAGCTGTTTCCCACAATCAAGATCTTATAATACAGATTTTTAAAGAATGCTATCTACTCACCACATGTATTTGCCATTAGTATTTGAAGATTTTTTTGCATCTAATATACAAAGAGCTTTTGTTTAATGGATTTTTATAGGAACTGAGCAACATCAGCTACATTGTGTTGGTTTTAGCTAGGATCACAGAGGCTATAGCTCTAGCAGTTGACTAGTACAAGAAACAGAATTCATCCCACCTAACTTTTGCATCCACTAGTTAGGCATCTCACCTGAGTTACTCACTGTGGCTTCCTTGACAGTGTGTTCATAGATAGCATCTGAACTATGCAGAATAAATATTTGCCTGCAAGTATCTGATTCTCTCCATTGACTACAGAAAAAGAGTTGACTGTCTGAGACCAATATCTGATGGATATTCAGTGGAAATTCACTTAAGTTTGTATGTGTATTATCTGAATGTGCTCAGATGCAAAAATATACAAAATAAGCTAAAGAAGATTTGGATATGTAAAGGGATTTGGTTTACAATTTATTAAAATACTGAACTCTTTACATTAATCTGAGTTGAATAGCTATACTTTTGTCAACACACAGTGGAAAACAGCACTGCAGTTTCTAGAGTTATTGCTATTTTAGGAGACAGCAAGAGATGAGTGTCCTCAATAACTCTCAGGATAAGCCCTTTAAAGTAGTTATTTAAGACATAAGGTTTGGGAGGTTTCTATGGAGATGGCTCTTTTTGTGTAGGTGTATCAAAATAAGCATTTGCATCAAAGGAGGGTTCTGAAAAATGGTTGTTGTAAATTCTGTGTTTTTCAATCCATAGCTTGTCATATGGTATGGTATAATATGCCTGATCTAAATATTGAAGCCAAAAGGAGTAGCAGGATTTCACCACCTATGCAAATCAGATCATGCAGATTGAATGCAATCCTATTAAATCCTGCCTTTTAACATAAATACCTTCATTCTGCTTACATCCCAGATGTCAATCCAAAACACAACTGCTGTTGGCTCCTCGCTACACTGATGTTAAGTCCTTTCTTCCCACCTTCCATAGCTTCCCTTAGCAGGTACCATACAACACTCCAGCTTGCTCAGAACAGTGCTGTGTGGTGTGACTGGCGGTCAAGTCCTGTGCAAATGCTGTGACAATTTTGGTAAATTTTCTAATTCCTGCCTTGCCTGGAAAGCCTCCCAGTGTCACTGGGGCTTTGTAACTGGGCCAGGCTTCTGGTGCTGTCCCTCACCTCCACACCCACTTAGTGGACTGAGAGCATGGTCACCCCTCAGTAACCCCTGCAGCCTGTAACCTCTCAGACCTGCAACATCCCTGATCAAGCTCCAGTTATGAAAATGCAGGGTGGCCCCCCTGGTCAGATGTCTTGTCCTACTGATGAGCTATCGCATAGGTAGGATAACTGCAAAGGGAACTGCTGATGAGGGTACACTGCCTGGCGGCAGCTGCTGCATCCATGTCCCCTCCAGCACCAAGCACGGGTGGAGATGGAGCTCTGAGAGACACTCTCTTCTCCCGCTAGCGATGAGGTCAAATGTTGCTTTCTCCCTGTCTGTCACAGAGGTATCCTCTGCACATTTTATGACTGCATCTTTGGGGTTTTTTTATTTTTTCTCAAAGATTCTCTGCTCCTTTCCCCACTTTGGTGCTCTCATCTCTGCAAAAGTGTAATTCAAAAATGTCCTATGCTTCTGAGCCCTTGCAGATGCCTTTGTTTGGGATGGTGTGACACAGATAGGGGCACACTTGGGACTGAGGTATTTACTGGTTAAGCTCTCTGAGTCCATTCAGAAACTTAAATATTTGAACAACTATCTTAACAAAGGGCAAGGGGCAACACCCTTCTGTTTTTCAGAAAAGAAAATGTTTTCAGGCTGCAGTGTTTTTCTAAACCCTATTTACCATACTTCCTAGTGAAGTTAGATAGCCTGCAGACTAAAGTTCAAGAAAGTGTATTTGCTGAACCGATGAATATATGAACATACCCTAAGGTATTGATTTGCTGTCATCAGCTACTGAAAACCAGAAAAGCATTTTACTTTAAAAAAAAAGGGGTTTAATAGCTTGCTATACCTTTAGACCTCCTCCATGAGTTAAACATTAACCACTGTAGTTAACAAATATTTATCAGCTAGCGGCAAGTTCACTTTGCTGATTCTCCAAATATTCAAATAGAATTGGCATCTGATCCACAGCAATTTCAGCTCATGTGATTACTGACACCTAACAGATCAGATAGGTTCAGCTTTCACTGTTCACTGCCACTACGCTAAGATTTACCCTTGACCCACATTTTTCAGCTGCTCACATAGAAAAGAAATAGGATAGAGTATAGCAGAAATTCAAAACAGGGCTATGCACCTATAGTATAATGTATACATAAGACTTTGCAGCAGCAAAAAAAGGGGGAAAATCTATATATCAGGTCCAACATATGAAGAGTTTAAAGCAAAGCTGTAAATATTTTACATATATATAGATGCCATGTTAAATATACTCCAAAGACTACTAAGGTAACCAGCTAATGAAATGTTCGACAGGAACATCTTGTACATTTTACTGGAAGAACATTACATTGTCTGGAAGAACAATTTGAAGGAATGATTAATGCTATCACTGGCTTCTGTGAAGAACAGTTGCAGGAGTCTAATTTTATTAACCTAAAATGGCATACACTATATCTAGACTGTATGAAAGATAATTTAAAGCAAAGAATGTTGTATATATGCAGAAAAAAGGAAGTATTAATTACCAGTCAAAGTATATATTATAATGAATAAGAAGCACTTGAAATGCATCAAAATTTTTTTATAGCAAAGGTTTTCTGAATTTCACAGTAATCATTAAATGAATTTATTCAGCAATAAATGGAATACCTGTTTCTTTCATATACAAAACCAGAGCTGTAGAGATTACTGCAATAACTATAACATGTTTTCCAGTGGGAAATAAATAAGTCTTAAGAGTCCCATTATTTCATCTCTCTATGTGGGGATTTATGCACATCCTTCCCAGCACCATTAACAGCGATAAGACTTACGTATGCGAATCCTAAGATAGCACATGGAGAATAGATCAGTAAATTTTGCAGAATAGCTATTAGCCTGAAATCATAAGGAAAACGCAAAAAGGAACACTTCTGTAAGAAATTAAGTATTCTGGGCTTGATCTTTATGCCCAGGGCACGGCAGATGGAAAAAAGTATAAATTGTAAAATTAAGATGCAAAATAGTACAATAGAGAATGTTTCTCCCTGTACTCCTGTCATGGACAGGCAGTGCTAGAGCGCATTGTGGATATTAACTGAAAGCTTGTTAATCTGAAGGTGTGCTAAGAGTGAGAACAAAGGGCTATATTCAAATGATGTGCCCTAGGTACCCAATTTAGGAGCTAGAATTGCTCTGGGCTTTAAGGTCAGGAGGATGATGAGTGAACCAAGCTCAGGTGCCCAGGGCTGGCATACCTTTGTTTCCTGCAGAAGCAATGAGGAAGTACAAGCACACTAACATCAGGTAGCCCAGTTCCTCCTTATATATTGGAGGATATAACTGAAGTCCATGGAAAGCAATGTTACAGAAAAATCTGAGAGGAATACAGATAAATGTTTAAAGTACCCTTGTCTTTGTAGAGCTTATTCCACAGAGCAGTTCATGAAGCTCAGGACTCCCAGTATCACCCTGGATTTGAGGCCACATGTTACTCCACTTGGGCAGTCCCTACCACTGCTGGGCTTTGCCACCCCTGATTTATGTGTAATGAGTCAGCAGAGCCTTTCTATACCTCTTCTTTCTCTTTGTTTTTCTTTCACTCTGGGGTTGGGCAGTGGATGAGATCCTTTATCTTATTTTTACTTTTAGGATAGCTTTACATTCGAGATCTTACCTTGCCTGTGACTGAAACTGTGCGTGATATCTTTTGTGTGGGCCTTAGGTATTTTTCAAGACTCAATGTGACACTATTTATTCACCTGCAACTATACACAGCTGTGCAGATATTGCACGTGTCTTTCTGAATGACAAGATAGTAGCTGATGACAAAAAGCATGTCTGCGACCTTCTTTATTAATTATGGGTTTATGTAATTAAGGTAAATAATGTCGATTTTATAGATCATGTAATTACAGTACATTGTTAATCATACCATCTGGAGATCTATTGAATATGAAAAACATATGGTGACTTTGTTTTCCTGATCAACCAAATAATTTTAAACAATAGATAATGTTTATTCAACCTGTGATTTAGGGAGGGTGGGAATGTTGTTGGGGTCATTGAAGATCTTATTTTGCTGTGAAAATGATACCAACTAGCTTTTCTATTGTTATATTAGTAAAGGAATCAATCCTGCAACAGATTATAAAGCCCATCAACAGCTACTAGAGCTCAGTTGTACTGGGAATGGTACAAAAAAGTGAAAAAAAGAAAGACTTTTTCCTTGAAAACCTAAATTAATTTTCTGATATGCAACACAGCTAAGCAGAGCAGTTACTATTTTCAGCAGCTCTTCATATCTCTAGTATATAACATTAATTAATATTTATTTTAAAAGTAGTAATTTTATTTGGCAAGTGACAATGGCCTTTCCAGTATTCCTTTAGCAAGAATAATTTCCGAGTTCAGATAATATCTGCTTCCCTACTGCTTGTGCTAATGCAGAATGCTCCTTCTGTCATTTTGAGCTATGAAATTTAATTGCCCAGAGTGGCTGATACTTATTTTCAACAGCTGCTGAACAAACTCTTTAAAATGCTATAATTGCATATACAAGAATCCTTAATTTAATGTACGCCCTGTGGCATTAGAAATGTAAGTGTATGTGAGGGAGATAAAAAGCTCATGGGCCTTTTGAAGCATGTTTATTTGTGGAGGGGCACATCTCGTGCTTTATTCTTCTCTCACATTTATCATAGACAGAAGTCTCCATTTATGCGGACTTTTACTCATCTGTTTAGGTAGCAGTGAAAGGTGGTTCAAACTCCTGTCATGGGCTGCTTTTTCAATGAACTTGTACACATAAATGCCACATCTCATCTTCAGTGGTCACTGTGTGGTGCTTGTTTGTGTGACAAGAATAATATAATTTCCCTTTGGAAATATTTTCATCTCATTATTTTTAGTTTAATATACAAACAAGCTTTTCTTTTGAAAGTAAATGTGTGAGGGGAAAATGAGTAGACTTAGGTAAATATAGAATTAGAAAGATAGTCTTTATTACATACCACTCCAGATAAAGAAATTTTGCTGAGCCAGAAACCAGACATTTCAATTCCCAGATCTCCATTGCTGTGTGCAAATGTATTTGTGTCTTTCACAACTACTTCTGCTTAATTGAGATCTCTTATCCTACATGAAGGAAAAGATTATTATATGTCCACGTCATAATTAAGAGAACTAAGAATTTGCAAAAGGCATACTGTCAAAACTGGGAAGAGAACCATCACCGCTGGTTTGCTTTGCAGTGGACTGAGGAGCGTGCACATATTCAGCTGGCTCAACTCCACTTGAAGATAGGGAAGGTATCTCCTCAAATCACGGTAACTGGGTTGCTTGTGGTCATGTAAGTATTCCTTCACAAAGGTCCTAGACTTTAATAAATTAATTAGCTTTGAGTGTTGTTTAAAAGAATTGGCCTAGAGTAAAATGTCTAGAGTTGCTAAATTATCTGAAGGAATACAGGAAGGATTTGTGCCAGCATCTGATATGTCAGCTCCTCTAAGCAGCTATGATCTCAAGTGCTTCTACTCACACTGAGAACAAACACATTTCCAGTATAATTTGGCATCTTCTCAGGGCGTCTTGTATTAATCTGCAGACATCCCTAGAAAGCTCTTTTACTTAATTAGAAAAGGAAACAGCGTTTCAGTACTACTGAACATGCTTAGCTTATACCGACTTGTGGTAGAGAAGGTATTACAAAGTGCTTTTTATCGTTTAAAATTGGACCAATTTTCATGTAATTCTTTCATGCAATTTTACAGATTTTGGATGGGTTTCTAAGACTTTTGGTTTTTTTTCTTTAATTTTCCCTACTCCTCATTGACTGCTGGTTAATCATGATTATCCTTATCTCAACCTTGAAAGGTCGAGGTACATTTCAGATGGATGTTATGGAATAAGGGTGGATGAGAACTGGAATATAGTTGAACCAAAATGCTACATATGATATAAAACTTCAAAGACTTTGTCAACTTGAAATTCAAATATGGTTCCAGGTCATATTTAGTAAACCACCTTTAGTAATAGAAGGGGCCAAGACAACCTCCACTTTTGCAGGAAATCTTTAGGGAAAAGGGAATCTCCTTTCTTGTGTTGTGGAACCAGCAGCTCCATCTGTCTGCACTGATATAGGCAAATCTCTCTGAAAGTACAAATATACTGCTAATTCCTACAGTGTTACAAAAGCCAAACCACTTTATTCATTGCCTGCATGATAGCTGAGGGAGTGAACAGGGGGAAAGGGAAGATGCAACACAAGGTGCATGTGAGTATCAGCAGTGCCCTGGCTGCGAGGGCAGCTCGGGTGCCATAACCAGTAAATTGCTGCTGTCCTTAGCTCCAAAGGGACCTGGTTTGTGCCCTAGCAGTAGCTGCCTACTCGCACGCAGGTTGCTTTGCGCGGGTTCCCCTGCAGCCATCAGATGGCAGCAGCTTTCAGTTGTCACTCTGGCCTAGTTTGTATTCCAAAGACTGGGCAAAAAGAGAGGTTAAAGACCACTCAGCCTTTCAGCTCCTAACAAAAATCCAGTTTTTGCAATAAAACTAAGACCGTAGCATAAAAGACAAGTTGGAGTTATTTAAGTTGTAGGGCGTGAGCCCGAGATCTCCTCTAGGGGCTCATTCCCGGCTCTGAGCTCTGGGCAGCCAGTTTTGTTGTGTAACTGTCATCATCAGCTGAGTTTTGGTATTTTGTTTTCCAGAACTACTAGTGCAATAATAATGAGCCCAGTAGTAATCTTTGCAAAATCCCTTCTCATTGCGTACTATATTGAAGTAGAATGAAAACAAATTGGCAGCAGGCATCTAGAAAATTAGATATTAACTTTCAAAAGTGCATGCTAGTTTGCCCTGTAATAGCTGGGAAGCAAGAACATTATGTTTCAGCACTGAACCTTTCTGTGGAATCAAAATATTCTCTCACTATAGCCTGGTTCACATCTGCTGTGGGCTTTAATGTTGTTAACAATACTTGTGATTGCAGTAATAGAAATGTAGTCAGGGAAAAAAAGGGAAAAACCCTCTTATTTGTATTCAGAACTCTAACTCTAACAATGCAGTTAATCCTGCTGCAATTACTGGAAAAAAAAAAACCGGAACAAATCTAAGAAAAGAAAATTAATGTAAAAAAAACCCACTCCTCTGCATTTAATTAATGTTAAGGATGTGAAATAAACCCACATAAGCAAAGAAGAGCACAACTGTGACAGAAAATTTGGATCAAAATTTGGATCTTGATAAAGACTGTTATTATAGGAATAATGTAGTTGACCACAGAGACAGCCAAAGGAAAAATATACTCCTTTTCACTATAAGGAGGTTTAGGGCAATTCAGATTGCTGAGGCTGTTATTAAAGTGACCATGGGTTACAGGCTAGAGGTAGCAGCATTACTGGAAGGGAAGTTGCATAATACCAGAGTTGCTGCTCTGCCCTGTGCCTGTGAGTTCACATATTTCACCAGGCAGTGCTGACAGGGCAGAGGTGCTCTGGCCTGTTTGCTTTCTCCTTCCCAATAAACCTGACAGAGGAGCATAAATCATTCCCCTGCAAGTGGAGGATGTATGCCCACTCTCCCTGGTTTCCGCAAAGGGACACCTGCCCATTTTATCCCATGTTTGCCATTTCCCATTTTCCTTTAAGCATTTTGATAGGCTCTTCATTTCCTCTCTTTCACTGCTGCCTGACATGAAACTTTATTGGCCATTTTCTGCTTGTGGCATTTGTGGCTTGAGCTCCTGTCTGTCAGCTTCTTAGGAACTTCAACATGAACTTTCTTTCCTGGATTTGCTCTTTCCTGTAACTTGCTGTCAGATAAAGATCTGCCCATGTTACTTTCTATAGTCGCTTATTACTCATTATATCCTTCTTTTTTTTAACTTTCATCTACTAGTGTCACCAGCCTTCCGGAACGGATTTCATTTCCCTTCAGTTACTTATACGTTGGATGTCGGCACCTGAACTGCTCACCCAGGCTTCCTTTGGCAGCTATTCACAGGAACTGACACTCACACTGTGACTCATGCAATTCGTTTTAGATCTTTTCATTGGGATGAGATGCATTCTGGAAATGGCCATATATCTTACTGAAAATAATAAGGAGTTACACAAATAGGTCAGGTGAAGTTGTTGACACTGTAGCTGTGTAAAATGAGGTTAGATGGACACCTCTGGTATGTTTCTTTGAAAGGTAAGATAGAGAAAACATAGCAAAAATTTATCACAGACTTCTTATAAGTAAATCTTAAGTCAATTTCTCATAATTATTAAAGAACCCAAATAAACTTTAGATAGTACCTGATTCTTATTACAAACATACATGTATTATTATTAGAATATTAAATAATGCTAAGAATGATTCAGAAGCATCTGTTTTCCTTATGCATTGGTTTGGTTTGTGCTGCCCATAAAATACATACTTCTAATCTTATGACTGATGAAAACTGTGATTTAGCAGAAGCATCATGATATATTGTTAAAAGAAGACAAAAGAATTTGTGAATGTAGAAACTTAATCCATATATATTATGAAACTATCTCCAGTCCTGTGCAGAAGGATATTGAAATCACGAGCCATCTAGAACCTACCTTAGGGTGTTCTTTTTTATGTATATGAGTATTTTGCAACACATCTTTTTTGATTATTGAATTACATTCTTTCACAATAAAACAGCTTTGGTTTTTAAGTTAGTCTCCTTGATCAGATATGTCATACCATTGGGTTATGTCATTACTCCCTACAGATCAGAGCACATAAAAATGCATTTTACATAACTTAATGATGTTTTACAGTTTCTAAAATCACCTGGACTATAACACCATTTATTTAGTTATGTTGGTCATCTGAGTATTGGCTGGTTCTGCAAACACTAAGCTGCACAGTTAATATATTATAAATGCATCTTCCTGCCTCTCGCAATGAACCACCACACTGCCACTGTGGGCTCTTCAGCCCTGCTCACTAGTGAGGCCAGTGCTGAGATCTTTCTACTTTACCCCACTTCACCTCACTGAAAAGTTCATTGTGGTCTCTCTGGCTCATCCATTTGACTCAACTTCCTTTTATTTCTCTCACTGGCTTATGCTTCACTGGTGCATCTAATCAGTGCCTTGCCTTGAGGTCTCTGCAGAGTTCATCCCTTTCCTATATGACCATTCTTTAATTCTGCTCAGTTGTTTTTATCCCTGTTGCTGCACCAGTGATTCCATATCCAGTTTTCTCTTCATTAATTTTTCTGTCTTCCTTTCGCACTGTCTCCCAGGCAAATCACTTTGCCTGGGATTCCTCTCCTGATGTGTCTTGCAGCTCCCTCCTCCTGCAAAATTGCTTCTCAATTCAAACTTACCAATATGGCTACAAAACTCAACCAATTAAAAATTACTTTCTAGAAGGGCACGTAACGGTATATTGTAAATTCACAATGTGGAGCAAAATAAAATGAACAAATCATAGAATCACAGAATAGTTAGGGTTGGAAAGGACCTTAAGATCATCTAGTTCCAACCGCCCTGCCATGGGCAGGGACACCTCACACTAAACCATGTCACCCAAGCAAAATATGAACAAAATATGAAAAATGTCATGCATAATTTTGCCTTTGTTCCCATTCTAACTATGCTTATTTTTCTGTAACAATAAGTATCCACATAATGTATTTTTAAAGCCTAACACAACTTATGTGTTACTGAAATATTGAAGATTAGCAGAGATGTACAGCTACAATTTGCAAGCATTAATGCTGAGTATGGTACAGTATTTGGTACAGCACCATATGCACAAACCAGATGCTTTTGAACGGTTTTATCTTTTTATCTTGAGTGCTCCTATGAATTCTGTTAGTGTTTCATCCCCCACTTATATCACATAATTTATAGTATATTCATCTTCCTAATACCAATATGCGCTATTGGTCTCATTTAGCAGATGGAGAACTAAAGAACAGAGAAACCAAGATCCAATAAAGAACACTGACATCCAAGCAGAGCGTAACTGAGATCTGTAGATTATTAAAAACAAACTCAAAGCCACGTTTGATAGATTTTACTCACTATGAACAACATTGCAAGTGACTGCACACTGCAACTCTCAGTCAGAAAAACTCAAAATAAGGATTACTTCTAGATTTACATCTCAGGATTTAATGCAGAGTATCTGATTAAAGGTAACAAAATCCCAACAACCACCATGCAACAATGGACACAGAATACTAAAATTTCATACTCTTGGAAGTGTGAAAGAACTCACAATACCTTGCTCACAGTAATGAACAAACATACAAAAAGCCCCTCATCACGCTAATTTAATATTTAGAATTAATTCAAAGTTAGCTAAAAGGATAAAATTCTTATATTTTTATACCACCTTAGAAGTTTGGAGAACAGCACTATTCTTCAAAAACACTTGTGAAAGGACAATGCTCTACAATTTTTTCTTCCATAAACTAGTGATTGAACAACAGAGGACAGGGGAAGTAAAAAAAAAAAAAAAAAATCGTCTCCTAGAAATGGAATAAAGCTTTTCCCAAAAAGAAAAAAAAAGGGGGGAGAGGGTTATTTCAAACATTTTGCCGCTAAAGTTGCTAAAGTCACTAAAGGCAGGCTTTATTGATGAATAGAACTGTGACAAATAAAGATGCTGTTACAAGTCTTACAGGCCTATAGATGGCTTTTTTATTAAGCCTGTAGATGATTTTTTTCTTTTTTTCATTGATGGTCATTATAGGAAAGATTAAGGAGCTGCCTATCCTGCAGATTTTCTTTATAGGCAATAAACGCTAGGACCGTATTAGTGTGAATTAGTAAAAGAAGGGCCTGATACCTAGCAATTTCATACCAAAATGATGGAAAGTGGCAAATGGTTAATCAGGTGTTAAAAAAGGGTCTTCCTTGTTCATGCAGATCGGTAAGTCTGACATGTTTATCAATCAGAAAGATTGCTAGAAATTATAATAACAAATAATTAGTAGGCAAAAGGGTAAAGATGATTGGACAAGAATAAGGGCAGCTTTTGTAGAAGAAAACAAAACTATTGGAGTCCTCTGAAGGAGCCAGAGTTTATTTGGATAATATTGATTCAAATTTATGAACTTGAATTTTCAAAAACAGATAAACAATTCAATAATGAAACTGAATTGTCACAAAGTAGAAGGGTAAACCCTCTCCCAGATTGCTTGGTGAAAGATAGGAAATGAAGAGTAGGGTGAATTATAATTTTTCACAGCAAGGAATCATGAGAACTCCAGGGATCTGGCTTCATAAATGCTGTGGAAATGTGGTGAGCTGAGGGGTGATATTTTGTGTAATGACACAGAATTAATCAGGATAGTAAAAGCATAAACTGGATGAGAGGAGTGACAGAATAGTCTCATGATATTGAGCAATGAAATAACAGATGAAATCAATGTCAATAAAGGGAAAGTCATGCACTGAGGAAAAAATAACCTTCACTGTTCATATACAATAACGGACCCTAAATTAGCTGTTACCACTCCTGAAAGCAACCTTAAAGTGCCTGAAAACATAAGTACAATGCTTGGTTGTTGTGTCTTCTGCAACTAAAAAGTGACAATTAAAGTAGGAATTATTGAGAAAAGAATGGGGAATTAAAAAATCAGATGGATGTGCAAATCCATTTTACGCCATTATCTGAACAATTAATGTAGTTCTAGATAATACATTTCTAAAAGGCTGCAATGGAACTAGAGAGCACAGAGAAGGCGAACAATGACAAACTGTGCTACGGAACAATTTTTATACAAGCAGAGACTAAATAGACAAGACTGAAAGAGATGATTGAGCGAAAATCATAGAATCATAGAACAGTTAGGGTTGGAAAGGACCTTAAGATCATCCAGTTCCAGATTAAGCCTGTAAAAGTAGAAAAAAAAAAATGTTTGGAAAAAAAGAGCAAAAAGGAATTATTCAGTGTTTCTTACAGCATAAGAATTAAGAAGGCAACCAATGCATTTATTAGGTACCAGACTTGAAACAAGTACAAAGAATCACATTTTCACACAGTAAAGATGAACAGGACATGGAGAAGAGTTCATCTTCATTTATGAAATTGTGGCTACATCTTCTGGCTCAGGAAGTGCCAAGGGTTCTGGACTGCAGAGGCTAGTATGCTATATCAGAAAAAAGGATTGTTTGACTTGGTCTGTTTCCTATACTATTTCCTTAACAATCTATTAGACTACATTTATTCTGGGAAGCTAAAAAGTGCCAAAACAGAGACCCAAGTCCAGGGAACTTAGCTGTTCTCAGAAGCTGTGATGTGCCATTTGTCCGCAGGGCCAAAAAAACATGCTCTGTCTTTTTTTATTCACTGTTAGAGGCATAGCCTCAGTGGACATAGTGAGAGTGGTAGGCAAGGTAGGTCTTTGGCCCCAGTAGGGCATTTATTCACTTCTGACATTGGCCTCCTTTTCTTTGCCTTGTGCAATTTCTTTAAACATCTTGGGGCTATTTAGATCCCTTATATCTTTTAAATCCATTGACTCTATTCAAGTGCATCATGCATAAGTGCTTTGTTCAAAGTATGAGATTATTTTTCCTTCTGCAGATTTTTGTTCTAGCTTTGAAGGATATGCCTATCAAATTCTCTACCTGCTTGTTTTCTGGAGTGTGGTTAGACATCTCAATCATGTACATACAGAGGATGCATTCTTGTGTAAAGGAAGCGAGATTTGTTCAGATATAGGAGATAAATTTTTTTATTCGGATCCAAACTACCATAGCTTGAACTCATGTCAGCACAGAAACAAAACTAACTGCAGATCTCTCACGTGTGTTTTGTTCCATTCCCACCCAAGCACTAGGGTAGCTCTACAAACAGAAAGAAAACAAATGTTTGTTCCCATGCCACTGTTACAATAAAACAAAAGCTTCCAATCTTTGGAGGAATTTGGGAAAGCTATAACATTTCTTAGTTTACATGCTTGCTACAGATTAAAAAATGCTTTTCTGAGTAAGCTTTTCAAATTCTGTAATTTGCACTTATTGGACCAACCCTTATAATTACTCACAGGCCACTGTGTACATCTACTATCACACTTCTAATCAACCCATTTGTGAATTTTGCTACTTAACAGTGCTCCACAGACTCTCTTGTGAACCATCATGGCTAGAGACCGCAGCCTGAGAACCAATGATGTATGGGATAACTTCCTTAATTTTAATTTTCCTGCTGATACCTTTACTTAAAGCTAATCCCAGGGGCACTGAGTTAACTGGCATTCAAGAGTCTCAACATTTAAGCTTATCACAGACCTGTGTTTATTGTACACAGAGCTGGCAGATCACTTGGAAAGGGTCTCTAGGCAAGAGATCACTTCTTACAGATTGGTTAAGGTGCAAAGTCAGTGTGGGCTGAGGAGCTGTGTGCCTGCAGACATACAACATGACTGGACTCACATGATCCTCTCTGAACAACACTTGCTGGAGGCTATTGTCTCTCCAGCCTTCTTTATCATTGCCTAAATGTTGCCTACATATACTTGCTATTTCCACAGTAAGAATTACTTTTTATTACAAACCCATTTTTCTGATAGCGGTGTTGATTATTCTGAGGCATGAAAAAAATAAGATTTTTTTGCTTCCATATATATATGTCTGACTAAAACGTCTTCAGGCCCTGACAGACATATGTATTTTTAAATAGAGATTAGTTATATCTCTAACTGAAATCAGATGATTTCACAGATGCTTAATAGTTCTGAAAAAACAGAACAAGAAGTAAAGATTTCACCTTTAACTATATGCTTATTTGAAGTGCACTTATTTTCTGAAAAGATTGTAAACATGCTGTTGATGCAAATTACTTTGTCAATACCTGTTCATATGCTTTCAGAGAACGATGAGGAAGATATAGAGCAATGATAAATGAAACAAGTATCAAAAGTAAGACTATCATCGTGAATATTTAAATGAGATGATTGTGTAGCAATATATGACTGAATTCATTTTGAGAGCAGTCATCTAAATGCATGTTGAACCGAGCAAGAACATTCCCTTTAAGAAATTATTAAAAGGCTCTAACTATAACATAAATAACAATGTAGCACAAAGTGTTTAGATATGCCTTTAATAGAAAGGAGATAAGAAAGGAATTGGAAGAACTTTGTTCAAGGACAAGAAGTATTACTCTCAGACGCTAATGTTATACATGTGATTAGAGCTGCATTGTTAGAATAACATGAAGGGTTTTGGTAAGTCTACATTGTGGTATTGCTGTTACAAAAATTATAGCCATTGCACCAGGTAAGTCTAGGAATTTGACCTTGACACATAAAACAATTCTGATCCATTAATCTGATTAATACTAGTGACTAGTCTCCAGCTATGTACCTTGTGGCAGCTATCACTCGCTACGTAGGTCATTTCAATTGCTTTAGTTGACAAAACTACAGACACCTCAGCGACAGTGCATCATTACTGTTATAAACTCCAGTTGGAAATTTTAGACAAGTGCTCACTAGCTCCCCTCCATTTATCTTCTTGAAAACTAGAGAAAATATATTCATGGCATATTCCCTAAAAGAACCTTCAAGGGCTTGTCTATACCACGCTCTATCTGAAACCAGAAACAGTGTGAAAACAGTGTGAGAACAATGGGAGAGTCGAGAGGAAAGTGGCATTGATGACCAGGTTACTGACTAAAGGACTTTGTCATAAAAGTTGAAGCACTTGATGATGTTTACTCTGGAAAAATGGGTGGGAAATTGTCATCTTCAAATATATAAAAAACCTGCTATAGAAAATCAAAGAGTAAACTGAGAAATAAATATTGCCATATCTGCCATGTTTAAGGCAGAAATAATTGGCTTGAGTTGAAGCAATGTTTTGGATATTAGGAACAATTAAATGGTGTAGTAGATTTCTCAGGGAAGTTATGGAAAGTCCATCACTGGAGACTTTTAGGAACAGACTAGAAAAATACATGTCACAAATTATTTGGACAGAGGTGATTTTGCCTTTGGGCTCAGAGATGAGCTGGATGACATCTTGAGGTCCTTTCTGGGCTTATTTTCCATGACTTTATGATCATGGCAGTCTGCCCAGACTGATGCATTTGGGTGCAAGATCTTTCTAACGTGACTGTTCTGCATTTCAGGGCTGAAATATTCTTTTCCCTGAATTAATGAACCCACTTAGTGTTAGCTTGGAGTGCCTGTACCAGACTCCAATGTGGCCTGCAGATCTGCTGTTTTGAATCAAATAGCCACCTCAGGCATTCAAAAGATACACTCTGAAAAGCAGGCTAGGCACAACATCTGTTGAGATCACCTTTGTGCTCAGGGGTCAGCTAGGGAGACGGCTCTGTTAACTGCTGTCAAACACCATCCGTGACAGAGTCACACAAAGTGACACTTCTCCGTCCCAGGCACCACACATTCTTTCCATGATCCAGGGCATGTGACTGCTTGGTTTGGTTTGTGAGCGTCAGCATTGCAGGGGGGTGCAAACAGCTGCTATAGGCTCTCCTCAGATTTTCTTTTTAGCTTCTTCTTTTAGAGCCTGTGTTTTAGGGGTTGTACACCTATGTGTTGAGTGCTTGTGACACATGGTGCTCTGCTTGCAGACCACAATCTGCTGTTCTCTGTTATAGGGGTCGACTTTCCAACCTCACCAGTTTTCCTGTGATAAGCTGCTAGCATTGCTGTGCTATTTCTGGTATACAGGGAATTCCTAGGGAATACTGCAAATACTGTGGCGATATTGCCTAGTGTCAGTTGAAGTGTGTGAGAGGTTGCAGTGTACTCTTTTGCCAGGGAAAGAGAATTGGATCATATTAAAGCTAGTAGGTATGTCAGCCATTCTTCATTTTGCATAATTGCAGAAAGTGATTGATCTCTGCTAGAGAAAACACAGCCGAAACACAGGCTACCTGTACAGCTAGTTTGCAAGCAAAACCATGGGTGCAGGGGCTGCCTGAGGTTCTCAAACCATAAGGCTGGGGAACGGAAAGGGCTGCAGGGCTCCCGCTTTCTCAAATTCCCACTACAAAAGCATCCTTTGACTTCATAATGCACACCAGCTCTGGATAGTGATAGTCATCTGTGAGACGTAGTGGCTGGGCTTTAAGTGTCCCTCTGGCTCTCAGACTACATATTTGTGAGCCGCAGTTTCTATGCCCAGGGTAGGTGGAGCAGCAAGCAGGGCAGATGTCCTTGCCCAAAGACAGTTAGATTTTTTAAATCCCCAACTGTTAGAAGCCAGTGAAGTCTTGTGCTGCAGAAAAGATCACGTTTTCTTGAAATCCAGCAGCAGAACTGGTGCTCTGCAGTACATGGACCTCAACAAGAATTTAGGAGAAACATACTAGAAATCTACTTGATTTATGTTATTATGGTAACTTTTCTAACTTGCCCCAAGAGGAATTGTGGGCAAGAGAGAAATTCAGCACCAAGATTTCAAAGCACTATGTGATGCAGAATCTAGAGGACTGCTCCTGCAAGGAGAGGTCGTAAGAGTAATGCTGGTGTTCATTTGATAAGACAAGGGAGTTTGAATCATGAGATATTTTGAATCTCTTAGGAAAACAAGAAGACCCAAGTGTGAGTCTCATAAGCTTTTCAACAGGGACATAGTAGTGTGCTAGTGAAACAGCATTCAGGTGTTATGATGGATTTCACAAGGCGAAGCTTTTGTCTTCTGTCCATAGTTCATTTTCAGGTCCTGAATTGTGACTTTTACAGGTACCAGCTAGTCTTACTGTTAAAGGGACTAAAAGTGACACATGAGCTTCTTCCTACTGGAATTGAATTAACCTGGGTGCAACATTTTAAGATCACATGTTCCCATTCTAGTTCTCAAGTTATTTTTATTTTCAAAACAAGCTCCCTAAATAAATTGACAAATGCCAATTCAGGTTTTCATGACATAGCATCTGCTGCTACTTTCTCTGATTAACAGTTTCCAATGTTTCTTACAGATCCTGATACACATGCATGTATGAACACAAACATAAACCTGCGTATGTGTCTGTGTGAAATAGTTGAGAAAAATGCAAAATGACATGAAATCTGAAAAATGGAAACAGATTAAGATGCTCTCAAAATGTGCTTTGTACTGACAGAATCATGAAATCATAGAATAGTTAGGGTTGGAAAGGACCTTAAGATCAGAAGTTTTCACTTTGTGAAAGTACTATGGTTAAAAGCACACTTTTTGGTAAAAAATCAGGAGTATTAATATGTCACTGTACAATAACTTTAACCTTGAACACTCCTCAAAGATAAATAAAAAGATCATCATAATGCAAATCTCAGCTCAGAGTACTGGGGATGGAAGGACACACAGGCTGCATTCTCCTCGGAAGAAGGAATGGGCACACTGCTGTTTCCCTACTTCTTTCCTTGGTTATTATGATCTAAAACGAAGCTGTAACACTCTTTCACCCTGTTTCTGTGGGATGACAGAGCTCTGTGAGTGGCCACTAGCTGTTGCTGCACAGTACCCAGGTCATCCACACTATTAGCAGATAGAAGGAGAAGGACTTCAAACTGCTGTTAGTCCTTCAAACTGCTGTTAGTCCTTGGGCAGGGCACAGTCTGACACTTATAATGGTCCTGTCAAAGTTGGCAGATGTGGTTTAAATGAGATTTGAACTCATATTTAGTTTCTGCCTCCAGTTACTAAACCACTTTGCTCCAAAATATATTACTTCACTCCTGGATGCTGTTTTTCCAGGATGCTCAGCTGGCCTATTTTAATGATGATGAGATGGACTGACTGTAACCTCTTGCTTGTATCAACCACATAGCAAGTCTGCATGTCAGTGCACTTTCGCAAAGCGCTGCAGTGATCTCTAGAAGGACTTTGTATATCTGGTTCTGGCTTTTACTGAGTAATACGTTAGTCACAATGAAATGTCCTCACTCTTCAAGTATTTTTTTTTCTTTGAGGTTTTAATATGATCTTTGTACTCCCTTCTATTAGCAGATTATCCTCACAGAGTAGCTTCTATTTAATATACTTGCAAAACTGATAATCTTTTGATCTCTAATGAAAACAAGCATAATTTCTTTTATCTTCTAAAACTCATCTACTGCATCAGAGGGTCACCTGACATGTTCACTTCCCTTTATTTCACTGTGATCTTTACTGCAAGATACACATTGTTTTGTCTATATACAAACAGTCTGACTAGCCTTGTATCTGAGCAGCTACACTGCTGACAAGTACAGTTGATAAACACAGAGGCATTTTTGTTCAGTATTGTATTTAGACAATATAGTGGTCACAACAGACAACACGTACCCAGAATGTCAACAAGATCCAAGTCCATGTGATCAGTTTTTGGGTTTGTCTTTGGTCAAACTTTGATTTAAGAGAAAACAAAAGCACAGGCTAAAACCCCGCCTGGTATAAACTAATGCAGCTCCATTGAATTTGGTTTACACCAGCTGAGAATGTAGTCTTGTGTTTGTTGACTGGAAGCTAGCTCAAATATCTTATCCAGGCTAAGTGTTGTTAAAATGATTGCATCTATTCTGACCCGAACAGCTGAAGGTGTTGCTTTCAGCTACAGAAGGTTTTATGTAAATAATATGAGGCAGTGTCTCTCCCAGAGGTCCCAGTTCACACCTGCAGGTGCTGCAGCATGGCTGTAACTTGTTCATCACTGTATTAGCAACAGGTCTAAACCTTGGGATGATTGCAGTGCAATCTGGGAAGCTCTGTTTCTGTTGTTTGAAAGCTGAACAAAACTGGAGTAACTGTCATTTCATTACCCTGCTACTAAGTGTGAATCTATTCCACCTGAAAAATAGTTTCTGTAGCATAATTAAAGAGTGCACATTAAAAAGAAGGCCAAACTTTGCCTGATGTTAAGCCTGCCTGCCTATATT
>JANHGB010044751.1:0-18948 GCA_026283785.1 Coracopsis vasa
CCCTTAAGGAGCCTTCTCTTTTCCAGGCTGACCCAGCCCAGCTCTCTCAGCCTGGCTCCAGAGCAGAGCTGCTCCAGCATTTCCAGCATCTCTGTGACCTCCTCTACATTTGCTCCAACAGCTCCATGTCCTTTCTTGCATTGGGCCCCTTTATAGGCACAATTAAAGTCAGGCTTAACACTCTCCTTTGATTGCACCTCAGTCTTGCTTGCAAAAAATGCATTGCTGTATAACACCGTGCTCTGTGAAATGGGATTAGGACTTGGAAAACAGAATGTGATAAAAAGTTTGGCCACATCTTTGTACTGTGGAGCAAACCTCACCCTGCTAAGCTCAGGCCCGCACAGCTCATGTACCCACACTAGTAGGTAGTCCTTTCCCTGCAGGGCTTACAGACTAATAGACAAGGTAGAGGCTATGAGAGAGAGTGTGATATTCTCTGTCTTCAGCAGATGGGGAAAAGAGGCACAAAGAGATTAAGCCCAAGGTCATAGAGGAAGTCTACGGCAGGAATAGGCATTGAATTCAGCTCTCCCGGGTCTTCGTCCAGTGACTTAATCACAAAACCCGCCTTTGCCTTTGTGCTTTTCTATTATTTAATCAGCTGGGAAAAAAAAATGCAAATTGATTTAATTAAAGGAGAGTGCAAATTCCTGATTTCAGCCTGGATTCATTCTATGGTTATGGAAATTTTGAGGAATGGAGAATAAACATCTGTAATTTCTTTTCCCGACAGATGTGTTTTCATTTACACAGCTGTGCAGAAATGGTATTTATGTGTTTAGTGACGTGTAGTTTTAGCCTAGAAACAGAGCTGGTGTTGGCCTCCTCAGAGGTGGCATGTTCTGGCTTGCAGGATAATCTTCTTTCTGGCAAAAAGTCGGTCATGTTTCTTCCCACAGACGTGGTTTCTTCCTTTAAAGTGTCTCTCAAAATCATTTTATACTCGATGAAGCAAATCCTCCGAAGGCTTCATTATTCTGATGGTAGCATCATCTGATTGAATATTTCCATCATAATGTCCTTTGGAGGATTTCAGCAGTTTCCACTCGGGATTTTGGAGGCTTGGATTCATGTGTGTTCCCGAGGTTTTGAGGAGCTGGTGTAGGAGATTCAGATAATTTCAGATGTGCGGAGTTCACTGGGGAGGTAGATGTTAATGCTTACTCTGGCTGTTGTTTAGAATACGTTAGATTGCATCTTTCCAACATGGAAAACACAAATGTGGCTTCTTTAAGTCCTGCTCAGCAAAGCATTTAAGCACGTGCTTATTTTCAAGCACAAGAGTGTTTGGGCATGTTCTTGCCACACTTTATTAGTAAATCACAGAGGTTAATGCAATTAAGTGTCACTTGTCAAATTCCACTGCTCAGGACATCATCAAGAAAGCCCACTCTTCCTGATGCCAGGAAAGCATTTACTATTTGTGGTGCATGCTGCCTGAGATGCTCTTCATGAGTGCTCTACACCACACTCCTCGTGTTTTGGTTTCATTCCCCTTTTATTGCCACATCATTCAGAAGCTGTGGTCCCCCAATGATGCAGGCACTTGGGATAGGCTTCATTTCTATGCACAGCAGCTGCCTTGTCAGGCTGAATAGGGCTGTGCGTGTGCTTTATGGTTGGTGTTTTGCAAGTGTTGGTGAGATCAGGGGAGCTTTTCTGCCTTCATCCTTGATGTTTCTTCCTCATTCACTGAATGAATGGCTTTAGATGATTCTACAAAAATTCTCTGTGTGTTTGGATAATCTGGTTCCTATAAAGATGCCAGTTTTAGGGCTTTCTAAAGGGTTATGACAGCTCTTAGTATCTCACTGCCTCCTTTTCCCCCTTGTATTCCCTGGAGAGCACCTGACAGATTTTGGCATCTGCCTTTGAAGGAGGAGCTCCTCAGGCTTGCATTGCCACCTCTGAATTACTGTGTGGCTAAGGACTACTTGTTAAGATTGTTCTGCTTATTTCAGGCTCACATTAGGTTTTATGAACTTTAATGAACAGTAAGTAATAAATTTGCTGAAGAAATTGGGTTAGCCTGTGATTAACATTCAGAGTGATGCAGATGAGTGTACCAATGATGGGAACATGTGCTCACATCACGATGAAATGCAGATGAGAGGCCCTGGAGCAAGCCCAAGGATGTGGGCCAGCGCAGTTTCATCTCTGTCAGCTTTAATCTGATCTAAAGTGCGAATGCTACCGGCCTGCAGAAGGGATCTCAAACCCTGGGAAGACCTAAATACAACTTTTTGTTTTCTATTAAGGGCTATTAAAATGCTTCTTTACAATCAAAGCTCCACACCGTAAAAGCTCAAGATGATACCTTAAAAACAATATTTCTAGCAGTAGGGAAGAGAGGGGAAGATGGTTGGAAGATGCCTCTTGATTTGGTTTAGCTTTTATAACACGCTGCTTTACTGAGCAGTCATTTTAGTCAATTGAAACCCAGCTGAGCCTCATCGTCTTATGACAGCGCATTTGTACAGAACAGAGGGGAAAAAAAAGCCACCACCACCCCCGCCTTTTAAATGAAGTGCAAAGTAATGCTGGGAAAGGAAAGAATAAATCAATTTTAAGTGGTAATCTATGAAGTTGGACAGAAAATGATGAGAAATGAAGCAAGTGGTCATAGGAAATTGACCTTGAAAATGGTGTTTATCTTGCGGACGCAGTGGCAGAGCCCTGCTGCTGCTCCAGGCCGGTGGCTAAAGCGGGGGGAATTTAAATCAGAGTTTCTTTGCTTTGGATCTCAGTTGGGTTTTGGAGGAGTTTCTTTTAAGACTGTGTTCTCTGACAGTTATGCCAGTGGTGCTGCTTGACAGCATCTGGCCGACAGGATTTATCCCTTTGTGGTGCTCTCGTACTTTACTCTGTTGCATGAAAGGCTGAGTCTGTTTGGGAGTGGTAATTGCCCAGGGTCCGAAGAATAGCCGTGGCAGTGTAATAGATACAAGTGCTAGGAGAAGAGATGCTATTTTTACCTGACTTTTAATTTCCATACAAATAAACACATTAAAGCGAGTAAAAGGACAAATGAGTAATACATGTCACCTCTGCTATTTTAAACTGTAACACCTACTTACACCAGAAGGATGGCTATTGCTGTATCATATATATATCTTCATTTACAATAAAGGTACAGAAGGCAGTGGGAGGTGGGATATATTCACTGAAATTCCTCTAGCAGAAAACAATTGTGTCTTCCCAGGGCAGATGGTCAGATTAACTTCATATTAACTAAATGCTTTTTGGTTCAGTTGATGATGCTCTTGTTCTGCCTGTTTAGCATCAGCTGTGTCTGTAAGTTCACCTTACTGAAACATTAGAAATCTTTGTGTCAATTCTAATCTGAACCATGTAAGTGGGCTATCTGCTTTGCTCAGCTGGTTAATACAATCACTGACTTCCTTTGCCAGTGCAGAATCTCTTTCAGCATAAGTCAGATAGCAAACACAGGCAGGATATGGTCATTGGGGCTGCCCAGGTCTAAGTGAGAGCACGTCAAAGCCCTTGAGTGCTTGATGTTGTTGCTGGCGAGTTGTTGTGCGCTTTAACTTATATCTGAGTTTCTAAGAAGCCTGAGGAATTGCTGATATTGGCCATTAAAAGATGTGGTCCTGGCAATATCTACAAGTAGCTGTTGTTTCTGCTTGCATGGTCAGCATCCCCCTAGCTCTGTGTATATAAGGGCTTATTTTCCTACATGGGACTATGTGGGGTTTGGAGATGCTCCAGCTCAGAGCTGACAGCACTTAATGCTGGCTGCAAGTATTTCCTGATCCATTTTGGTCCGCATGTGTCTAACAAGATAGTTACTGGGGTGAGCATCCAAAGCAGGTGAAGGGAAACAAAGGGAGAGAGGTGGGAAGCAGGGATGTGATGGTGCTCACCAGCTGGGGAGCCCCACTCGCAGCAGATCCCCTTCATAGATCTCTATCATACTGATAGCCTTCCAGTATCTGAAGGGGGACTATAGGGATGCTGGGGATGGACTATTCATTAGGGACTGTAGTGATAGGACAAGGGGTAACGGGGAAGTTTAGATTGGATATAAGGAAGAAGTTCTTTACTGTGAGGGTGGTGAGGCACTGGAATGTGTTGCCCAGGGAAGTTGTGGATGCTCCATCCCTGGCTTGCTCAAGATGGGGTGGGACAGAGCCTTGGGTGACATGGTTTAGTGTGAGGTGTCTCTGCCCATGGCTGGGGGGTTGGAACTAGATAATGTTAAGGTCCTTTCCAACCCTAGCTATTCTATGATTCTATGATTTTTATTTTTTTTTAAATATGTGCAAATTTTCATAAGTTTTCCTCAATAGACATTCATTAACCAAAGGAGAGATTTATGGTACTAAGCCTGAAATCTAAGCCTGCACTACCAAGGGCTATAGCCTAACCCGTAGCAAACCTCAGTACAACCCTCTATTGAGAGAAAGAAATGCTATCAGTCAAGTGAAGAATTATCAAAAGATAGGGATACTGATATAAAAGCTAAGTAAATATCATTAAGAATCTTCAAACCCTCAAGGAAAAAATACAAAAATCCAGAAGACTTCAATGTTTCTTCAGTTGTCAACCCTCTAGCTACAACCAAAGTTTCTTCTTTGCAACCATGAATTCTTCTTTATGTACATTTTCTACTGAAATTTTAGAAGCACAAGATTTTGAGGAGCAACTGACACTGGTGTCTCTCTTCCCTTCTACATGACCCTATCCAGCAGTAGTTTTTGTTTGTTTTTTTTCTCAAACATTCCTTTGAGAGTGATTGGAACAGAGTGTAACAATGGGAAAAGATTACCCCATCAGAATACTTAGTTCAGTCTTTCCAGATTCACTTCAGTTAGTAAAAAGTTAATTATAATTTAATCTCCTTTCAGTAAAACTCATAACTCTTTCAGGGAATGCATTGTTAATGTTAGCGGTTTACAGGTTTGTTGTCAGCAGACTGTGGGATTACAGAGTTGACAGTCCAGTACAAATTTGTTGTATTGATAATTTTGCTGTGCATGTAACTTACTATGAGAAAAAAGAAATTGGGATGGAAAACATATAGAAGCCTGTACAGAGCCTGTACAGAGCCTGGCAAAGATACGTTTTGATGATGACAGAAGACAACTTCCATCTCAAGATGGAGCCTCCTGCTTCTGCCCTTAATTCTTAGACTCACCTTCAGCAATGACTCACTTCTGGGGGTTTCAAATTAGCAAAAAAAAAATTATGGTTTCTGGTTCATGTAACTAAATGCTCTCCTGTTCTTCAATTCAACAAAATGCTGAACTTATGAAATCGCCTGTTCTAGGGTGAGTTAAATCACACTGAAATGGAAAAGGTTTTGCTGTGTGAGAACAAGTTTTACAATAACATTGCATGAAAGACTCTGAAAAGAACTAATGTATTCATTTAAAATTAAAGCGTATCTTATTTATATAAGAAAGATATGGCAATGGTTAATGATAATGGAATTCTTTCTGAAAGTAAGCCAGAAAGGGTTTTAGGATCTACACTCATTCTTCAAAACAGTATACAAAGTCCCAGAACTGTTTAAATATAACCATAAGAGTAACACATTTTGCTACAGATGGGTTTTCAAGTCATTATAGAAATCCTAGAATTAATTGATTGTTTTAAAATGATAAAGCTCATAAAGACAATGCACTGTATTGAGGAGCTGATTCGTTACCACGTGTAACTGGTTTAGTTGGTTGCATCCTTTATATTCAGAGTACTTTCTAGCTTGATGTATTTTTACATTCCAAAGATAATCCTTTTGTTTGCTGCCTTCAATAAGCAATAACATGCAAGATACACATGAGTTATTGACAAACCAGTTTTGAAATTTTACATAAAACCCTAAAAACCTGAGAAGTAAAAAAAAAAAATCTAAAAACCTTTTAAAAGGTTTCTCACCATCTCAGATTGTTATCTCTCAAATAATTTCTTTAACTTATTTTTTTCTCCTCCCTTTAACATGTATACAAACAGAATCCTGGTCACAAAACCAGTAGAAAGAAGTTCAGAATTTATCTTATATTTGCATTATCTAATCTGTTTTCTGAAGCACTCCTATGGTTTCAAGACACTGAAATCAACGATATTTCACTAACATCACATTTTATACTTTTCCGTTATGGAAACTACTCAAAGGTTTGATTTTCCCCTCTAATAAAAATTGTATGACCGTGCTTTCACAATTCGACAGAGTACCAATGGCTATTGAATCTTCTAACTGTCCACTAGCCACATGTGATACTCTCTCTTAGACAATCTTAAAAATACCCAGAAAGAAATGCAGTTGCCTATACGCAAAATATAAGCTACGTGACAGATTTTCAAAGGGCTGAGTGAGCTGTAATTCTTCTGCTCTGTCTGTATGCTAGCGGATATAATCCCAGTAAAGTATCAAGAAAACAGCATTTTTTTACCATTGTTTCAGCCTTGCAGCCAGAGAAATATATAGTGATTCTTTTAAACGTGTTGTCAATAATGTGATAAAACTAATATTGTCTGAAAAAACTCTGAACCTCTACCTCTACACTCACTGAGCCTGACCCTCTAGTTATACATTCCATCATCCAGAAGACATTATAATGACCACTTCTTCAGACAGTTTCCTTCCAACATTTGTTTTAATATTTTTCTTATAGTGTATTGTGTTCTCTGTTTAGTTTGTCACTGTAGTGGAAGAATCATCACATAAGTCAGTCTACTGAGAGGAATAAATAATTTGTCAGAATTGCAACGGTTCAATGGCTGGAGTGAGGACAGAAATATGAGAATTGCAGGCATTGAAACAATAGAAATCACAGTTCTGTAGTGAACCAACTGCAGCAAAGACTCTAGAGGTATTACTTGAACTGAGAAAGTACACAATGAAGAAGGATTTAAAATATTCAGCACAAATATCAATTTCCTTAGGTATACAAAAACAGGTTTCTAAATTTAATCTGATAATTCAGATTCTGTATAGCAACAGTCACTTACTGGAACATATATAGACATAAGGCCAGCTTCTGCTCTGAGGTGTAAAAGGAGGAGGCTTTTTAAAAGCTGAAATCCTGCTGGCAGAGATTGCACTAGTAAGATACAAGACAGCTGATGGCAAAGAAAAATCTAGGAACTCTTAGTTAAATCTTTCCAACCTGTGTAGAATTATGTCAAAATAAAATAATTGGGTGTTGGATTATGTAGCTGAATTTTACCCCTCTCACAGAAGTGTATAGGGCTTCTGCACCACTTTGTACACAACAAACAAATCACACTTTGTCAGAGTTACAGTATATACTCCTCCAGAAAGAGCCATTTACAGAAATATTGAGAGTGACCTCTTTTTTGTGTGGAGGTCCTGAATCACATAAACCAGATATTGCTGAAGTCTGAGAGCACTGTAATTTCATTCTGCTCTCTACACTGTGAAATATAGAACAATGGTGTCATGAAATCGAAGAAGTATAAAAATGAAAGTCCTTACTGATAGAAGCATGTGCAGTTTATATTAAATTAAGAAGGATGGAAACAGATCTGTGGCTTTTGAAGTACATGAAAAACTACAGCACCACCAAAGACACAAGCAGGTCAGGGGTGTAAATGGAAATAACTACTTTAAGGACAGGCTGTTCAGGACCCGTACTGAAGACCTGTGTGTCGCATATTTTCACAAAATCAATTTTTTTCCAGCAACTTGAAAGCTTTAGGGTTTATGAAATATAGCCCGTCAGCAAGGAACAAGTTTTCTAACAGTATAAAAGCTGTTGAAGGCTGTTCCCCTTCAAGAAAACCAAGCAGAAACAAATAAATGAAATTCCAAACTATTTCCTTCCACAGGAGTCTAATGGCTGGTTTGAGATATTTACCTCCTGCAAGAAAATGGGTATATTTTTATATATAGTGTGCTTGTATATATGTGTCTGTGTATGTGTGTCTAGTTAGTGTACAAAGCACACAGAGGGTAGAATATTAATATGAATTAATAAAAGATATTTTACTTTGTGCTAACAGGTTATTTTTTAGAGAAGCATGTAACACATTCTGTACAGTTTTGTAGAAGCTTAGTTGTAGCTAACAAATTTTAGTATTTTTTTTTTAATTAAATATTAATAAACTCAACTTTATTTCAAAATAATTTATATTTTTTTAAGTTTAAATAAAATAATTTTCAAGAAGGATATTTTAACTGTTATGCAATTAAAATCGCCTATAAATTAGGCAAACTGTATTACGCAGTATATGTTACGTACAGACAAAACTGCTACGAGTTGTAGGAGAAAATCTGGGTGTAGCTATTCTGGGATTTTTAATAACAGTCAGAACACTTTCATCATTTTATTGGAAGAGTGCAAAGATACATTCACAATTACAATAAATCAATCTCTTATCATTTCTTAACACTTACTATGATTCAGAGACTGAATCAGGTACGAAATATTGGCCATGCTTTGTACAGTTTTGGGGTTTTTTTACTAGATCGGCTAATCTCCCTGTGAAGAAATTTTTAAGGCACATGATCAAATGCAATATAAAGTTTGAGACAAAAAGCAACTGCCTGAAGCACACCAATCACAAAAAAAGTTGAGAGTATGCTCAATCTTGTTCTCCAAAACCCAGTTAAAATGCTGTCTGATACTTTACCACACACATCTACTGTCTTGAAGGGGGTTTTGTTGGGGTTTTTTTGGTTTTGTTTTTTTTTTTTAATAGGGGAAGATCAAGGGATAGTCTTACTGCAGCCTGGTAGCACAAAGGTCTCTATAATTAGGGCCTTCAGAAAGAAGTTGCCAAACAACACTTTGCCTTTGATGGTCTCTTAGGGCTGTCTGCAGAAAATGGAAATAGCTTTTAGCTGCAGCATTTGGGGCACAGTGAAGCATCTGAATTGAAGGTCTTAAAAATAGCTTATAAAGCCCCCTTTATGCCTACCCCTTGTCTGCCTTGCTTGCTTCCTCTTAACTGTTCAAAACACTCAGCAGTTAAAGAAGGCAGTCAATAAGTGCAGACTTCAAGACTCACAGGCTGTACAAGTATTCTCATTTACTGGCAGAGACTGGGGTGGATTTACTTACTCTTGAATGGTGCTTCACATCAGGCAAATCAGAGAATCTAATGATTGTTTCATTCCAGATGATGATATATTCTGTATGGACATTATATTTTTAAGGCAAAACTGTTGCAAGGAGCCCTGTTCCATGCCACTGATAGTATAGAAGATATTCAGTTTCTACTGTTGTCCAAAATGGGAAAGGAAGGTGAATACAGGACTAAGAAGTGTCTTGAAGCAAAACTACACTTCTGCAAGTGCCAGGAAAGAGGAGGACTCATCAGCTTCTGTACTGTATATTCTTATTCCTTTTTGAAACAGCTCTTTCCAACACTCGATCTTACCTGAAGCACATAAAGTGTGTATTTCTATAGCTGCTCTGTTTGGGAAAGCCGAGTAATGAATATGTATACAGCTACATTCATACACACACATATGTTTATACAAACACACACACATATTTTTCTAAGCCTTTTCTACATAGGTTCTTCCCCATATTGACCTGAATATTAATTCATAAATGTAGTTAATTTCATTTTATCTGTTATCAGTTAATGCAGAGAATATCCTCACATAGAATTAATTCCAAGGAAATTGGCAGTTCACAGTACTCACAGGATAAAACAGATCACTAAACTTACATCAGAAATATTTTCTCTCTGAAAGCATATTTTCAGAGAGGTAAAAGTGCTTTCTGCTTCTTGCGTCTACTTGGTGAAATTTTGCTCTTTACATAATCCAAACAGTTTTATTTGTCAAGAGTCATTGTTTCTAATATTCCATTGAAGAAACAATTACAAAATGCAAATATTTATATATCACACTGCAGAAGTTGTCAAACAAAGCTGTAGCAGTCTTCCAATATCTGAAAGGGGCCAATCACAGAGGGAATCTTCATCAGGAACTGTAGCAGTAGGGCATGGGGTAATGAGTTTAAACTTCAACAGGGAAGATTTAGGTTGGATGTAAGGAAGAAGTTCTTTACTGTGAGGGTGGAAAGGCACTGGAACAGGGTGCTCAAAGAAGTGGTAAATGCTCCATCCCCTGTGGTGTTTAAGTCCAGGTTGGACAGGGCCTTGAGCAATCTGGTCTAGTGGGAGGTGTCCCTGCCAATGGCAGGGGTATTGGAACTAGATGATCTTAAGGTTTTTTCCAATCCTAACCATTCTATGATTTTATAAATTTAGAAAAGCATCTTTTCTTATAAACTAGAGCAAAAATAAGAACTATCCCGAAACTCAGACAGGAGGGGTAAAAGTGTATTCTCATGAAAAATATGAATTTTACGTACCACATTAGAGATAAGAAAATGGAATTTTGATAGCTTTTAAAGAGCTGGAGATCAGCAAAAGTCAAGACTTTTTGCGGGGCAGCTATGGGAAATGAATTTTGTTACACCAGGTGTGACCTGTTTTTAGAATTGTTATGTTTTAGGGAATACAAGTGTTTGTCTTTAAAAGGATAAGTGAAAATAAGAGGAAAACATGAAAATGTGGCATACAGTAATAGAAGGCATCTTTTGTGCAAAAAGCCTTTAACAATACATATTTATCCAGGTGCCAGTTAAAAGAATTACATCTGTAAGAAAGTAAAAATTTTAAATAATTCCACCTTTGAAGGAAGATACTTATACCTTTCTATTTTAAGACAAAGAAAATATAAAACCCAAGCCCCAAATCTCTATGCAATATTTGCTTTCTTTGTGATATCCCTACTGCTTTTCACTTGCTTTCTTATGTCTTTGTATTTTGCATTTGCATCCTGGATTTCTACTCATTATTATGGGGAGAAAGAAATCACACAGTTATGGTCCTATTGTTTACAACAACAGCTAATCGTCCCTTTTCTGGAAAACAGCACTAGTAAGGTTCCTGGCTGTGAAATTTGCATTCAGTTCCTGGCTAGCAGATTTGCATGGTTCTTAATAAGAAAGAAACTACAGCTCCCATAAGGCAGTGGAAAATAAAATAGAAAATAGAGTTTAGTGTTGCAATTAAATTTTTAAGAAAGAAATTTATTGGTTCCATTCAATGACAGAGTATGCTTTGATAGGTTATACTGACACACAATAAAATAGTTTTTCTTTCATTACATCCAATAATCTTATCTCATAATTAAAAAAATATACGTGAGCAGGGTCTTTTTGGTTTTTTGGCTTTTTTTTTGTTGCTGTTGTTGTTTTTGTTGCTCTTGTTGTTGTGTTTGTTTGTTTTTAAACCAGGAAATAGAAAAATCAAAACACTCCTCAGGTACATGGTGAGTTTTTTTAACATATAAACTATTAATTGAAGTGAGCTTGAAATATGCTTACAAAAGCATTCAGAAATTACATAGCCTGACCAGCAGGCTTTGAGGCATAACTGGAATCCAGAATACCGTATTAGGTGTCTCTTAACCCTAGCAACTTTAAGGAGTAAACTAAGAATGAAAGTGATGACAGTACAAACCGGAGGTTTTTTATTCATCCTCATTGGAAAGAGCAACCAAATTGCATTTACTGACTGGCTGGTGAAACGGGTATCACAGATCACAGAGATAACATAGTAAATGTGAAAAAAGTCAAAGGATATTTGATTACCCATTGTCCTATAAAGACAAAATCATTTAGATTTGATAAATTGTCTAGCCCTTTTGTAAAGAGTTCATGGCCACAAACTCATAGAAACATACTTAGAGGTTACTATTTCTTTTGAAATCAAGATCGACCACATCAGTTAAACAATCCTTTTTTTTCTTTCTGATGTTGATATATTTTCTTCAATGACTGCTGCTCACTTATTTCCATCGTTCCAAAAGCTCTACATGAGTGAAGATGGTGGGAGTGGTGGTTTTCTTTAGTAATACCGAAGTTTGTGTCGTGATCTGACAGTGCAGTACCTAATGTGAGTGTGCTGTCATTTCTTTTGATCCTAAGGTTGTCTTACTAGCTTCAAACATCTTTCTGGGTGTTGGAAACTACTTGTGAGAAATACAAGAGGTTTTTAGTAGCCAATGTCACTTTAATTCATAACATATTCTGCATCTTCCAGTCAAAGAAGGCAAACAGAATCTAGTTTAGACATGAACTTCAGAACTCCATTGACATTCAGGTAACATGTAAAGCTGATGTCTTTAATTCAGGCTTTAAAGAAAATCAATTTATTCACTGACACATGGCACAGTCCAAGTATGTATTTGACTAATGTGATGATCATAGAGTAGACTTAAAGCCTGAGTGCATGTGCTGGTTTTGGATGGGATAGAGTTAAATTTCCTTGTAGTAGCTTGTATGTTTTGGATTTGTGCTGAAAACAGTGTTAACACAGGGATGTTTTCAATACTGCTGACCAGTGCATTAATAGAGTCAAGGCCTTTTCTGCTTCTCTTGCCACCCCATAAGGGAGTAGGCTGGGAGTGCATGAAAGGTTGGGATGGGACATAGCTGGGACAACTGATCCCAAATGACCAAAGGGATATTCCATGACATATGATGTTGTGCTTAGCAATAAAATGGAGGGAGGAGGCTGGAGAGGGGTGGCTGCTCAGGGACTGGCTGGGCATAGAGCAGTTGGTGGTGCAGTTGATGGTGAGCAACTGTTAATTGTTTTCACTTGCATCACTTGATTTTCCTTGAATTTTTTTTTTTTTTAACCATTAAACTGTTTTCATCTCAACACACAAGGTTTTTTTCTCCTCTCACATCCTATTGAGGAGAAGCGAGCGAGCAGCTGTGTGGTGCTTGCTTGCTGGCCAGGGTTAAAACATGACAGAATGAAGAACTGCACTGAATATATCTGGGATGAAGTTACCTTTCCTCATACCAGCCTGTATAGAACTGTGTTTTGGATTTTTTATTAAACCAGTGTTGATAGCACATGAGTGTTTTACTGCTGAACAGGACTCATTCAGCATTAAGGCCTTCAGTATTTCCCACTCTACCCGCACAGTAAGTAGGCTACCGATGGGTAAGGGATTGAGGCACAGCTGGGACAGCTGACCTGAATTGATCAAAGGAATATTCCATGTCGTATGACATAATGTTCAGCAATTAAAGCTGGGTGGCAGTCTTCCCAAATTACTGCTGCTTACAGGGTTGCTAGGCATCAGTCTGCTTATTGGACATGGTGAATGATTGCCTTTGTATCACTTGTTTATTTGTTGGGGTTTTTTTCCACAGAATCATAAAAGCAAGTAGCTGAGTGAGCGCTCAGTTGTTGGCTAGGGTCAACGCACCACAGGAACATAGGCTTTCTAGTAAATTCCTATTTCACATAACTTTCTGGTAAATGTTGTTTGTGTTTTAATATTAACACAATAGAATGGTCAAATTAAATGTTAACGTTATCTATTTCATACAGTAATTAAGCTTGAGATGGAAAAAAATCTTATACTAAAAAACTGCTCTAAACCATAAATTAAGAGCTATAATAACACACTGTAAGGACAAATAAAAAATTGCAATACAGATCTAAACACTGTAGACCTACAATTATCTGTTACTTCCTCTTCCCTTTCAAAACTGTCTTTTTTTGCGCTTTCTTTTAAATTATATTTCCTTCACCTTTTCACATCCCTTCTGTCTCAATGCCATTTTTACTGATATACCTGTGTACACAAATATGGAATTTGCATCACTGAAATACAAGGCAGGAACAAAATGTCAATATTCTTTTTGTAACTGATGTTTTATTCCTCCCATGTATTTCAATGGGAAGACTAAATGTCAAATATCAGCAATTACACAATGAATACATGACATTCTATATATTTGATGGCTAAACAAGAAAAAAAAATCACTGAAGTTATATTTTCATTGAAAGTCTGACCAAAAATCATGGAACCCCTATACAAGCAAAAGCATAATTAGTCTTAATTCAAGGACTGCAAAATTTCACTTTGGGTATTTCTGATGCAGACTAAAATACATTCAGTGTGACATTTAAGAATGAAGGGATACTGTGACTGAAGAGCAAGGAAGTGAGGCAGCTATTGTAATTTTTCTGCATGGATTTTTAGTGCTGAAGGAACTTGATTGACAATACTGGCAGCTAAGAGCCTTAGTATTATCTATGGACTTAATATGTATTGCTAATTCAGCTAATCTCCTATATGATTTATAGACACTGTGTCTAAACTTTGACCTCTGGAATAATTCTTGGAGCAGGAAGGAAATTTGAGTGCTTTTTTCCACCCATTGCATGGCTTTCATGGTGAGACAAAAGAGAGGTCAATTTTTATGATGATCATTTTTTGACAAATACATTGACAAGCAAGATGAAACATCTATATCGCTTTCTATCCCCTCTAAACAGCCACTGACAGTAATTTAGTTTCTTGGTATGAACGTTAAGTATTAAAACTGTGCTTTCCAGGACAGGTATACTGGGTTCATCATACTGAAGACTATAAATAAAAAGATTGTGAAGAAATATGCATCTGTTCTAAACACATTGAAATGAACTGAAAGTCTTCTGCAGAGGTATAATGAAAAAACAATAGCCATTGTCCTGTTACTTATTTTCTTAAATGTGGAAATCAGAAAGGTCAAACAAAGGAACTCCCCAGAGAATGATAACCTTAACATCTGAGCCCATTACTAGATCATTAACTAAATCTGATTCTGGTAGTTTAACATACAGAGTTTGCTTTACAGAGCCATGTTAATCTCTGGAATTTAATAGTAGCATTTCACACTTCTGCTTTTAAATTCAGTTTTTTGTTCTTGCTGTTATGCAAGGCCATAGAGACAATCCCCTAGAGATCAGCAGTTTAAGCATTAGTTGCTGACATCTCCTATAGGGACACAAATGTTCTAAAACATATTTATGAAGGACATAAAATCAAGAAATAAAGCATGGATTTGTAGCAGTACTTCAAGAAAACAGCATTGTTTTATGGACCTTATGTTAATATTCAATTTATATAATTTTGTCTGCATTCATATACTCAGTACCAGAAATTCTCAGTATCTATCTTATGTTTTCATTCAGATAATCAAAGCATTTTCACTTTGAGATAAGCAATGTTATATGCTTGTAAACCACAATTGATCACTTTTAGTCCTTATTCATTAAATTTACTGCTACTTCTCAGAAACCTTTAAGCAGCTGCTCCAATTAATAGTCTTGAAAAATGCATTGAATAGATGCATCCTTTCCACTTTTCCAAAACTGCCATACTCTCCTCTATTTTTGCAATAAAGAGTTCTATGACTGTCGTAAGCAGTGTTTGCTTTTGTAGCAACAGGTTTAAGATACCCTACTTTTCCAGATAAAGCTACAAACAAGTGTTTGTAAAATTGGAAAATGCTAAGTTCCAGATCCCCAGCAGGATACACACAGCATTGTTATAGTGCCCTTGAAAGCCTGTAATTACTGTGTTTCAGATCCATTGTGCTTGTAAGACTGTATTTTCTTTTTCCCTGTCCTTACCTTTCTGATAATACAGGTTGAATTAATGGTACTAACGTCTTGTGTTTTCATGAAGCCAGTATAACCTCTGGCAGTATAATCCAGTTTCAGGGAGTATGACTTTATAGATGCATGTCAGAGAATATTTTTTTTTATCATAATTTTATAAAGATTTTCTTACATCCAGGGAAAAATTTCTCTTATTAAAATATCTAATGTTATGTGGCTGTTTATAATAATATTTGGCAGTCTTGGGAGCACTTGTATAATTTACATGAGATTACTATTTGTGAATAGGAAAATCAAGTTTAATTCATGACACTAAATTTTCATTATATATATGCCACTGAAATGTACTATCCATCTTTAGAGCAGAAAAACCTCATTCAAATTCATCTTTTCACACATTCATAGCTTTGGAGCTTGGAATCTGACTTCTAGTATATTTCATTGGTAAAAAATAAGTATCTTTTTCATATGAAAGTATTGATTTGTGCATGATGAGTGAAAAATGTTTTAAGATTCCTTTAAAAATATTACTAGATTTAATTTTCTTATTCCTTTCAGAAACATTATTTGGTGACTTGCATTTTGACTATTTCGTTTAAATTTAATTTATTGAAGAATGAAGACATCATGCAGACTGTAATCTGTAAAACTCATTTGACAGTAATATTTTTAGAGGATATGTGAAATAGATATTTGAAATATGATAAAAACTGTACTTCTCCATTTTAATTTTGATCTGCTGAAAAAAATTGGATGGTTACTATCAACCAATTGGAAGGTTAGGGTGATTTGATTGATGACTTCATACGTCTTTCTTTTCATCCTAACAACATTTGTACAGTATATACTAAATTTTAGATAGAATATAGTCCGGATCAGTATTCCCTATATTTTAACTTAGTGACATATCAAAGCACTCATGAAAATCTGTTTTAGCATTCTAATTATGATTTTGTCAGAGTGATGGACATGAAACTGGTGGGTAATGCTGAGCACTGCAATTTCATCAGTGATTTTATAATGATGGATGGTTCTATTATTTAAGTGAAAAGATTTGATTATGTGTGTTGGAAGTCTCCACACCAATGACATATGTAATGACTGCACTGCTGACACAAGATATACTTGGTCAGTGGTCATGACTGGAACAGGTAAACTACTTCAAGGGTTTCAGTTAAGAGTATGCATTATAATACATTTGAATTAAGACGTTAAACTACGTGATCTCCGTTTTATCTTAAATAATTCCTGCAGTTTAGGCTCCATATTAGTCTAAAATTAGGTGGAAGAGTAAAAAGAATACTATATGAATATTTGACATGCCTTGAATTCCTGTTTTGATAACAGTTGCAGTTTACATCTACTCGCTTAGCTCTGTTTCACTGTGAGATCAGTCTTTATATTCAAAGTTGACATCCATAAAAATAGCACATTATGTTTAGTTTGTGGTCCAGTGTGTATGATTCCAGTAGATTTCTGACTGTAACTGTCACAATATGGCTCAAAATGTAATTCACTTCACTGAGTCTTGTTCCTTATTTTGTTCTAAACCTTTCTCATAGCCCAGTTGTTTTCCTGATTACAGCTGCATAAATATATTTAATATAGTAACTCTTGCTTTTCCATATGTTGAGAAGCATGTTTTACAAAACATTTAAGTCTTCTCTGCCTAGCACTCTGTGCTACAGGAGTGTAAATGCTTCAGTTTTCATAGGGTGCATAAATCATTTATGGAACATAAAATGCATATCTTCATCTTAATCCAGCATAATTCTCTACTGTATTGTATGCTTGGGAAGAAAGGGAAGAGGATATAAACAATAAATGGGTAGTTGGGGACCACAGAGGCTGGGATGCTGAGAAAATCTGGTTTTATAGAAATAGGGTTATTTTACAAAGTTTGAGAAGTGTATTTAATAGTCAGGTCTATTAAAATCTTATTGAATTTATTTCCAAATTTTTTAACAGGTGCATGTAGAAGGTTCTGAAAGATAAATACAATTTATAAGGTTGATTGGAGGACAAATCTTTAAATTGCTAACAACAAACTAATTAACTGCATATTAGTAAATTTAAGTAAGATAAATGGTCAAAAGTAATTTTTTTTCTAGAAAAACTGTACACCTCTTTTTCATTCTTATCATGTTTTACTTATACCACAAATATTTTCTCTTTATGAAGAAAAGCTTGCTTAATAGAGTCGTAACATCATGAATACTTGCACTAATTGTGGGATATTGTCTGCAACGTTTGCCAGTCAGTAGGGTTATATGTGATGATTAAATATGTACTTGTTTTCTTTTTTGTTGTTGCTGTTGTAATAGATAGGGGTACATCTCTCATTAATTAGACTTTGAGGAAGATCACATAACTGCAATCATATACTATACTGTCTAGAAATGCATAGTCTAATCATGCTAAAAAATAGACATTGTTGGATACATTCTATATCTTAGCTAAAATTACTGATCAATAAGTAAGTTTTTCATAAACATTATGTACAGCAACTAATCTAATATATGCTTGTCTATGCTCAAACACCTTTGTTATTAACCTAAAAAAAATTGCATTCCTTTCATTTTCTGTATTTGATCCAGATTATTTCATGAGTTTATTTCATCACTCTATACTCATTGCTCATTCCTGCTCTGTTTGAAAAAGCAACAATCTATTATATAAAATAATAAATTTTCTTTTTTCTGTCTTTCAGTTTCTTTCTAGAAAATAATCCCACATGTTTCTGCTTCAGGTGGTTTCTCAGCCATTTGCCAATTGTGGCAGAGTAAACCTTTTGGGTTACTCTGGTTTTCCATCCCTTTTTTCTTCCACATGCTTCATTAGTATTTGTTGCTCACTCTTAAACATCATGTGTAGACAAGTTAAACAGCAAGTGTTTGACAAGTAGCCAAATCTTACCCAGTTTTTGCTAGCCTATAAATGGACTCTTCAGAAAAAAAAGAAAATAAATATATATATATTATATATCATTACCTGCTGGACTTGTGCAAAGCATTCAACACTGTCCCGCACAACATCCTTGTCTCTAAACTGGAGAGACATCAATTTGATGGCTGAACCCCCCAGTGGATAAAGATTTGGCTGGATGGCTACACACAGAGAGTTTCGGTCAAGGGCTCAATGTCCAGCTGGAGATAGGTGATGAGTGGTGTCCCTCAGTGGTCAGTGTTGGGACCAGCCTTGTTCAACATCTTTGTCAGCAACATGGACAGTGGGATTGAGTGCACCCTCAGCAAGTTTGCTGATGACGCCAAGCTGTGTAGTTCAGTTGATATGCTGGGTGGAAGGGATGCCATTCAGAGGGATCTTGACACATTTGAGAGGTGGGCTGATGCCAACCTCATGAAGTTCAACCAAGCCAGTTATAAGGTCCTACACCTGGGTCGGAGCAATCCCAGGCACAGCTACAAGTTGGGCAGAGAAGAGATTTCATTCCAACTGAGTTTTAATGGTTAAGCAAGTGATCCACAGTAATGGTGTTCGCCCCGATGAGGAGAGGACTGGTAG
>JANHGB010044751.1:20099-39849 GCA_026283785.1 Coracopsis vasa
GGGGGCTGGGAGCACCTCCCATACAAAGACAGGCTGAGAAAGTTGGGGCTGCTCAGCCTGGAGAAGCGAAGGCTGCATGGAGACCTCATAGCAGCCTTCCAGTATCTGAAGGGGGCCTACAGGGATTCCAGAGATGGACTCTTGATCAGTGACTGTAGCAATAGGACAAGGGGTAATGGGTTTAAACAGGGCAAGTTTAGATTAGATATAGGGAAGAAGTTCTTTACTGTGAGGGTGGTGAGGCACTGGAATGGGTTGCTCAAAGAAGTGGTAAATGCTTCATCCTTGGCAGTGTTTAAGGCCAGGTTGGACAGAGCCTTGGGTGACATGGTTTAGTGTGAGGTGTCCCTGCCTATGGCAAGGCGGTTGGAACCTGATGATCTTGAGGTCTTTTCCAACCCTAACCATTATATGATTCTGTAATTCTACGATTACCAGTGTGATAAAATAAAGAAATAGAATATTTTTTGTTAAAAGTGAAGAGCAGTGTAATTCTTGCTTGCCACACCCTATATCCTCCAAAATCTCCCCTTGGATAAGCTCCATGCTTCTTCAGAGTAAGACCAACATTCTCTGCTTTTGAGGGAGATAATCACAGGAACATAACACCAAATTAGAATATGTAAATGAATAAGACAACTGTCCTCTGCAAATTGTTACTGTCCTTAATCCAAAAAATTCTGTCATTGTGAACTTGTCTCTATTACTGCAGTATATAAGATGTATACAGATTTATAGAGAGTGCTGTATGGTCACTTGATAGAAGTTAATTTGTGTAAAAAAACTTAACAAATTGAATAGTACTTTGTTTCTGAACTTGACTCAGCATGTATACTCATGAGTTTTACTATTTTCCCAAGGCCTAGATGAGTGAGTAAATAAAGCCACCAAATCCCTCATCTTTCACATACCTGTTTTTTCGTGTATGCTTAGATGGTTTGCTCTGGGCATTCATCCCACTTCTCTTGTACTCTAAAAATACGTGTCATGCTTTTCAGGAGTTAAATGACTTGGAGCTTTTGTTTGTCATTTACAGTACAGTATTTTTTCACAGTTGATTAGCCTGTGGGCTTTTCTGAGCACTGTAGTATGTTCTGTGCCCAGGATTACTTCCTCTAGAAGACTACCCTTTTCACTTGTGACAGTGTCAGCCTGTTAGCAAGACATATAATAGTAAAAAAGTACCCTAGGATGCCTATTAGCTCTCAGAGTGAAGACACAAAAGTTGACATGTGTTAATTTTGGCTGCCAGTTTGCATCAGGTAGTAATAAATGGATGTGATACGTTGTGGTGACATGAAGACAAGCATTGGAGCTTTCTATCAATAAGACACTTAATCTGCTTTCTTAGCAGTTTAACTGAACAGATCCTCCTTTGCTTTCCCCATCTAGAGAGTGATCATATGCGTGCACACACTCACTAAAGAAAATGCCAACAAAACACAGGCACTATGGGATAAGGGAGAATGTCTCTTATTTCAGTTCAGATGGGCCATTCATTCAGGGGCTTTCTAGAAAGAATAACAGTGCAAAATGTGATCTCTTTATCACCTCTTCCACATTTTGGATCATGTTTGAGCTTTACAAATGTGTCCTTGCTTCTAAAGATATACACTATCTTGAAATGTACTTTTTAAAATGCAGCTACAGCAGGTTACAAGTACAGCTCCTGCTATATATATGGCTAATTTCTTTTATATTTTTGCAACATTATTAGATGTCTATAAATATCATTAAATTTAGAACTGTGCTTGTAGGTTTGGCTTGCTGCAATACTTTGACGAAGAGCAGAGTAAGCATGTTGTGAGATCTAAGATTCTTACAACACGCAGACAGATCTCGTTGTGGTTCTCACAATTCACAGAACTTACTCAATAGAGCTGTACCTTTTAAAGGAGGCTGCATATATTTGGAGGAGGACATATATTTAGTCAGCAATAGCACACATTTTGGTTTTTGTGCTGTATGCCTGGCATTTTGTAACTGATCCTTGCTGTTCAAAAGCCGCCATCACTGTAGTAGGTAGGTTTATTCTGTGAATGATGCTGGATTAAACTAATTGCTGTTTTTTCTGACTTCTATTTTAATTAGGGTGAATGGACTGAGCTGTGGGATTTTTTGTTTGTTTGTTTTCCACTGAATGGCTTTTCTAGCCTGGAATCTACTAAACCTAGCATCATTTTGTCTTTAGCACAAAACTTTAATGCTGTCCAGCCAGACGCACTATATTGTTGTCTCAGGCCCCATGTCAGTTTAAGACATTGTCTCTACTTTTTTTCTCCTTTATGTAATTGTAAAGCACCATCACATTGCCACTAAGGTCTTTGTGAATAATTTTATTTGGTTTGTGACCTTTATTTGTCTTCTGTTTGCAAGCTTTTAATAGACTGTATACTCTTGCTTTTTTCTCTCCTCATTTTTCGTTTCAAGTCTTGTTTATCTTCTGACATCTTCTACTTACTTCAACACCTCCTTTTAACTATTTATTTCTTTTATTCTTCTGCAGACTATTCCCTCTCTTTTGTTCTGTATTAAAGTTTTAATACTGAGACTGTGTGATTTCAGGGAATTTTCTGAATGCAATCCAGAAAACCAAGATTAATTCATAGAATCATCATAGAATTATAGGATGGTTCGGGTTGGAAGGGACCCCTAAAGATCAGCTAGTTCCACCCCCCCTGCCATAGACAGGGATACCTTCCACTAGACTAGCTCCCTTAAAGCCCCAACCAACCTGGCCTTGAACAATGCCAGGGATGGAGCATCCACAGCTTCTTAGGGCAACCTGTTCCAGTGCTTCACCACCCTCACAGTAAAGAATTTCTTCCTAATATCTAATCTAAATCTACACTCTTTCAGTTTAACCTTTAAAGCCATTACCCGTTGTTCTACCAGTATATGCTCTTGTCAGAAGTCCCTCTCCAGATGTCTTGTAGGACCCCTTTTGGTATTGGAATACTTCTAGAAGGTCCTCCCAAAGCCTTCCCTTCTCCAGGCTGAACAATCCCAACTCTCTCTGCCTGTCTTCATAGGATAGGTGCTCCATCTCTCTGACCATCTTTGTGGCCCTCCTCTGGACTTGCTCCAACAGGCCCATGTCCTTCTTGTGTTGGGGGCCCCAGACCTGGACACAGTAACTTCAGTTGGGGTCTTATCAGAATGGAGCAGAGGGGAATGATCACCTCTCTCAGCCTGCTTGGCCCCTCTCCTTTTGATGCAGCCCAGCATACAGGTGATTTACTCTTTGCCAGCTCATGCTATGCTTCTCATCAACCAAGACCCCCAAGTCCTTCACCTTAGTGCTGCTCTGCATGCATTCTCCACCTGCATGCATTCTCCACCCAGCCTGTAGATGTACTTGGGACTGCCCTGACTCATGTCCGTACCAGTCACAAAATTTTAATTCCTCAGTTTCCTTACAGTAAATAATTGGGGATTTGGTGATCAAAAACTCCACTGCCTGTTGTTCAGTTAGGGCTGGACTTCTAGGCATAACTGAAGTTGAACTGTGTGTGAACCTCACTAAAATTAATTCTGTGAAGAACAATGATGGCATAACATAGCTGATATTTCCTCACAGTCCAAAACAATGATTCCCTGAATTTTAATGATTTGCAGTTTTGCATTTGAATCTAACTATAGAGACATTTGAGCTATGTGGCAGCTACTGAAATATTCACTGAAGTATAAACTGACTTGTGTATTTCCTCAAACAGAATGAATGAATTTTTATTCCTTTATTGCCATCTGTATAGTATTAGCTATATTAAATACTGCATAATTCTGGGAATTAGGCTATTTTTAGTATATTAGTATATGCAAGGGATTGTAAAGGAAATATCTATAAAACAGAGCGTAAGTACTTAATTTTGACTACTTTTAAAATGTTAGCATATGTTCCCAAACAGTTTAGGTCTCTTGAACTGGGTGGAACATAACAGACAAGGCATTCTCTTGTTCTGAATCCATCTTCCATAATTGATATATTCGCAAGATGGCTCTATACCAGCTGAAATATTTGTTATCATGTCATAGAGTTGAGCTGTGCAGTATCACCAGCCATACTTGTGAGGGAATATAATTGTTTAACTTTTTTAGTTGCCAGACATATTTTTCGCCAGCTGGATTCTTCCAGGAGGATCAGCGTTAAGAGTTGGTCCCTGGTGGTCTATTTTTAATGTACTCAATGGATTAGTCTCTATAACAGAAAGACTTTTCTTCTGCTGTAATCAAACTGTAAAACATGAACATAAAAACCCAATGAACTAAGACTGCAAAAAACCACAAACGAATGGAAAAAATTGGGGAGCAATATCGAGAGTCCTGAAAGGAGTCTCAAAAGATTGTCTTGCTCATCCTACTGTTGCAGGGCATGAACAACTGCAAACTAGTGAATTCTGACAGATGTTTATGTAGTCTGTTCTTACTGCTAAAAAGATTTTCCAGATGTCTAACCTAAATAATCCCTCTGCATGTCTGCTAACTGCCATGCATACAGAGAAAATATTCTTGCAGATTTTAAAACTATACTGATCCCCTTGATCTCTCAAATATTCATTTTACCTATCTTTTCCAGTCTTCTGGGTAAACAAAACACACTTTGTATAGCTCTTTCACTTCTTTCTAGCTGCTGTTCACTGGACTCTGTGAAAGCAACTCCTAACTTGTCTAAAATCTAATTGCATCTAAAAGCCTATATTTCTACTTTACACTTTCCAGTTCAACTTTTTCACAATAACATGACTCTTGTTTAGCTTGGATCCACTTAACCTTCTGGCTTCTACCTAACTAGCTGATCTTTCTTTTATATTTATGCAGCTGATTAATCCTACTAACATGTAGTATTTTATACGTTTCCACCCTGAATTTCATCTTAGGTTTTTCAGTTCACTGCTTTAATTTATCAAAATGATTCTGAATTCTCTTCTTGTCCTTCAATATACTTGCTGTTTCTCCTAGCTTGGTATTGTTTGCAAATTTAATTAGAACATTATTATTGTCAATTTCTCCTTCTAGCCCCAGTCCTGTAGATTCCCCTTCCCATGCCTGAAAGCACAGAGTTAACACTAAAAATATTAGAAAAATATTTCCCATGGCCAATTATATTCTTACTATGATATTAATGCATAATGAAGTTAAAGATTAGTAATATAAATAAACAACTTATGCACTTAAATTATGTTACATCATTACATAGAAGGCATTTGTAAATAATGGGTAATTCTAGAAATGTCTAGTGCAACTCTATACCAGTATTACAAGTCAGAGCATGAAGTTATCTTTATTTCTGAACTTATCATGAATGAAATTAGAAAATTCTAAACAAATATTCATACAAATTTATGTAATTTTATCATTGTTTTAAAGTGCGTGGTGTAAGTTCCTCTATTAACCGGTTTCAGAGCATTCAGTGTTCCTAACTGTGTCACGTTCTCCTTAATAGTGTGAGTGTGAAGTGAATAAAACCCACTAAACTCCTAAATTGATGAAAATGGCAAAGAAAATTTAGAAATAAACAGATATTACTTATCAAGCTATCTTGAAGGTATCTAATCTTTCAACTGTTTATTTACATCATACACCATCATACTGATACTCCATTGCTATGGTTTGATTTATTCATGTATATTTTTGTGTGTGTGTGTGACATGCTATTTATTGTACACTTGTAAATTGCCAGTATGTGCACATCTAATCATAAATATATCCAGTCTGGTATCTTCTCTCTGAGAGCAGCCAGGATCCCACCCTCAAAGAAATACAGAATTTGAATAGCTGTAAGTAATGGAGTAGTCTGATCTTAAAGAAAGATGTTTTTAGTTCCCCATCAGTTAAAGCATGGTATTTCTTTGAAGCATAAGGGATTATAGCTCTTTCTAATTTTATCTGAAAGACGTTTGGATGTTCTTATCCATATAAATGTCTAATCTTTTTTCAAATCCTTGTAAGATCTTGGCTTCAACAATAAGCAGTAGTGATCTATTCCACAACATGTCATGCATTTATTTGTTGAATCTTACAGTAGAACACCTCTGACTAAAGGCAACTGTTGCTTAAGTGAAGTATCATATAACCCAGACACTCAATCGCAATTCAGTGCTCCATCAAAACATGTCTCTCTTTCTTCTGGTGCTTTTCTAGTACAATTCAGTTCCTAGTCTGTGCCTAGTTTGCCATGCCATAAGAAGAATCTTTAACATCAAATATGAGGATATAGTAATAATGACTGTCCTAACCAGTGTACATAACAGTAAGGAATGTTACCCAAATTTACAACAACCCAGATTAACAGACTAGAAGAAAAATTTGCAAGTGAACTTTCTATATAGATTTCATTATACCCTTCTCATTTTCCAAAATAGAGTCAGAGCCTTTCCTATGTGTAAATACCTGTATTTATACAAGAAACACAGCCAGAAAAGTAAGAAGTCATGATAAAATGAGAATTTGAGATGTATTTTTCTAAACCTCAGGAAAATGGTTTTAATAGAGGACATGTAAATGTTTTAAAACACGTAACAGTCCCTTTTTTACAAATGAACTACTTTCATTTGCAGACATGGAAAAAAGAGTGGATACAGTCATAATAAATTATCATATACTTTAATTCAGATTGTGTTTGAACTACTACCTGTAAGAAACTAAAGAAGCTGAATACATTAAATGCAACATGGTGTCTGAACTGCTGCACTGATAAAGTTGAATGAACAGCCACAGTCTTCAGAAGGGGTATTACCAATGATCTAAGCAAATTAGCAGACATCACTGATGAGAAACAAAGTAATCAGTTGATTGTCACAGAACAAGAGAAGGAAAAACTGAAGTACGCACTCAGTGAGTCCGAATATTATGACAGGAAGATGACATTCTGATTAGAAAGAAACCAATCAGTTATATCAAAGTAAGTAGCCAACACATCTTTCAGAGAACACTAATAATAAAGAATCCTCCAAAATAGCAGCATTTGCTATGAGCATCCAGGAAGATACTTGGAAGGATAATTTTCCCTACTGTGTGATTTCCCCTCCACTCCTCAAATTACTTGAAGCAATTCAGTCTTACTTTTAGTCCAACATCAACAACAAAAAAATTTTCCATTATTTTATTTAGTTATTACATATATACTCCTATGCAAAGTTATTTCACTATTTCTGCAGAAAGGATAATTTTTTCTGTATTTTTCTCCTTCAAGAAAAACTTGCTACAGCTATTCTTATTTTCAAATAGTCATACTCAATAACAGAAATTACTGTAATTGCAGTTCTGTACACTTACCTTTTTGAGGTTGCATTCCAAAGACACACCCAACCCATTTATTTCCACCAGTATATTTAAAATTCTGTAGTATGCTACAGAACACTAACTAACTGAATTGAAGCTCATTTCAAGATTAACTACTGTGTCTAAAACATGAACAAAAGTAACGAAAAATGTAGTATAAATTTTAAATATATTTCTGTATATGTACATGGTCATAAACTGTAATGCATTAGAGCTTCATAGAAATGTCCTCCATTTGTAATAGTATATTTTTAATGTCACCAGAGTTTAAATATTAATACTATATGTACTTCAAAACTAGAATTTTTAATGTTACTAGATCGTGCTTAAGAGAAATTTGCAATTTTCTTCCAAGGTAATGACATTGGCTTAACAGACTCTTCAACTCTTTTTCCTTTCCAGGTTTTAGTAAGTATTATTTGACTGAAAATTTTACTGTAGCTATATAGTATACAATTCATAAAGTATGAGTCTGTAAGCAAGTATAAGCATGGATATCTCCAAACAGAAAGGAATTAATAATCTCTGAGTTCCCTGATTTTACGTAATCTTCAGAGGTACAATACAAGGCCTGAACTGGTAGCAGAACAGTGACGAAAAAAAAACCACAACCCCCTCAAAAACCCATGTTACACTTTTAAAGTAAAATTTTAAGTTCTAAAAGACATGGTTAATATAGATGCATTTGCCTGTCACTCTATACCCAGATTACCCCATCTGGAAATATTCTATCTAGATATGTTAAAAGGTAACGGATGACAGCAGCAACTGCAGTAACACTCTGCTTCCCCAAATGTACCACATCCTTAAACCAGAAATAGAGTAATATGATTTTTCCCATGGACTAAGAGGCTGAGGATATATCTATTTTGTTCAGCGCTTGGTGAACTGAGATGTTCTTTCTTTCTAGACTCTGTGCACTGCTCTAACTTAACTTTCATGTCTACATTTTGAAAAAAAGGTAAGCCATCTATGACAGATTTATGATGTTGGTTTTGCATATTTCTTAAAACTGCTAGTCACAGTTCAATAATAAATCCAGTTGACTCTGAGAGTCAAACAGACAAAAGCAGGGGAAAGAGGAATATTACAGCTGTCTTCCAAACTTACCACCTAGTGCAGCACAGCTCTTATCTTAAATTTCTCTGGTTTATCTGCCTGTCATCATGATATGGATCCTCCAGAAACACGGGACAGCTTTAACGGAGTACTGAGTGCCTCTAAAGACTGCTCAGAACAAGGATCTAGCGCAAACATACTCTTAGTAATAGCTGCTCTCCTACATCATCTTATGCAAAGGGTAAAAACTTGCCATTGAGTTTTCCATATGAGGATCTCTGATGAAAATTTCCTACCTTTTAGCACAGTTCTCTGAAACTTTCTAGACAGTAGTGCCCAGAACTACTTTTTTAAAAAGTTTTTTAATCTCTCTTCAATCTACCTCCGATAGATAGTCTAGTACTAGTTTTTCATATTTTGGAACAGAAGTGATGAGTAAGTACCAAAATATGACTTTATTTGCACACATTAGTAGCTTTGTACATCCTAAGTCGACATTATGATGTACTCTGTACTCTTATGCATGCTCTGCAACAAACTGCAAAGGAATTCAAGACCTTTATTGGCTTCAAATCAAAGAAAATCTCATTATTGTAAACTAATAAAAAAACCCTGAAGTCTCAGAAGTCCTCTCTGCAACTTAAAGATGAAAAATTTCAGAAAGTAATCTGTAGTAAGTACTCATAGTAAGTTATGAAATGTCATAAAAACTAGGTTGTAAGTGCCAGAGAAAGGAAGAGGGCTGATATAATTTTGATAATTAAAGGGAGAGAGGAAAGCAACAACAGACAGTAAGCTGTGATGGTTTGAAGTTTTAAGCTCTGCTTTGATTTATTGCTTTGTCTGGAACAACTTACTTTAACAGAAATAATGAAATAATTTATTTGTATGAAAACAACAGTAGCTTGATGTGGGAAAATGGGGGAAATTAGAAACCACCTCCCCCCAATACCCCAAAGTCACATTATAACACTAAAGCAACCTTAGAATAAAATGCAACTGTTACTTCCAGGATGGGATGAGGTTGGCATGCACAGAAACTACCTGATGATAGCTCCGCAGGCAACCCTGCAATCTTGACATATGCGAAGAGAAATTGAACAGAGAGTAGAGCAGAGCAAAGGCCCCACTGCCAGGCTCTGTTGTAATCCCTACAGGAGTGGGAACTTGAAGACACCATGTACTGATAAACCGCACAGTAACTGCCAAACAAGGAAACTATATTTGTATTTTATTTTTGAAAGCAAAGTGAGAGAATTTTACAACCATGAGTAACAAAATGTGTATGACTAGAGTCACTCAATCTCCTTAGGCATATAGTTAAAAACTTGAAACCTGTGTTACTATGGAAAAGCCTGGACAGATAAAAAGGCCGCCTACTAGGTCAGGACGAACAACACTGACAAACAGAGAGCTGGTAACGGGTGAGGAGGCTTTGCCCTGTGTAAGTGGATTAAGAAACAGGGCTTAATCAGGAAAGACTATTCTTGAAGCCTGATATATCCTGGAAGTACATGGACATCATCAACATATGGCTTCATGCATCAGCAAAACATGACTGTGGTTTCCTTTCAGAGAAAATGGTGTAACCTTATGTAAATTTACTGACCACTCTGTACATGGTGGGAAGGTTACAGGGAGTTACTAACCTGAATCAAATAATACAAATATGGGAAATTAGGAAAGGGTAAGCAGGGAAGACTCCATCATAACTTCTGGGATCAGTCGATGAGCTGAACCTGTCTTCTCCGCCATAGTGACACCTATTGGATAAGAAATTTATCTTATGTGCACTAAATAACTGAAGATAGCTGTTATTAGTTATTTATTATAGTCTAGTTGTGTATCACTTCAAGCTTGTTTTTGCTGACAGTCTCTATCACTGGCAATCTCTGAACCTTGATTTGTCACAATTTTATATTAATAAAGAGTGTTATTCCGTAAACTGTTAGTCCTTAATGGGTGCAGTTGCCGACAGCAGGTAACATATTCATATAAAGTGGGAAGGCCTGCTGAGGGGTCCCCATTATGCTGTTGGCACATTTTCCTGAGCAAGTCAGTCGAATTACCCTCCAATCCAGCAGGACTGGTCAGTGAAGGATCCCTATAACAGGACCCTGACAGACTGGTCAGGCACAAGGGTCTCGGCTTTCCTGGGGCGCTGATAGACAAATGAAACACTAGGGGTTGAGAAAATCTTCCTCCCCACCATCCATCCACTGTCATGTGACACTTGTGATAATAATTTTGAAAAAAATGAAATTTGCAACACCTAGGGGAAAGAAAGGGAACAAATCATATGCATGCACATAGACTTTGCCTAGAAGATGCTGACATGGGTCAAGTGAAAAAATGATCCAGATCTTCCAGTCAGCTCCTTCAAGGAGGTCCTTTCTTATTGAAATAGAAATCTCAAGACAAAATGGTGTAATGATGATGTCAAGTGTCTTCTCCTTCCTTGATGAAGAGTTTTCTCAAAAGTGCATGTGGGGCAGCCTCTGCGCTATTATCTATTCTTATTTATTCAGACTATTTTTCCATGAAACTAAATCCGTTGAATAAGGCTTAAGCTCTGGGTACAAGCTTTACAGATACCATTTCTTATGATGAAAGATGTGTGACAGAGAAGCTACAGGAGCTTCTCTGTTTCCTCCACAGCTAGATGGTAACTAGAGCAGAAATGATATTTTTTCCCTCTATAGATAAGCACATACAGTTCTCTCTCTCTGCCTTCTAATGATACAACACTCAAGCAAAATAGGCATAGAATTAGAATTTTATTTTTCAGTTTGAGTTATTGATTTGGTGACATTTTTCTTATACAGACTGAAACAAAACTCTCAAAGATCTCAGTGTGACCATGTATCAGTTATTAAAACTTTCACATCTCTTGCTACTTTCATTGAGTAGATTTTGATCTTTTTTGCCCTTGATTAACTTTGACTGAAGTTACTGAGTTAGTTATTTTCGTTCCATACATTTCAGAATATATCATACTTTAAAATACAAGCTATATATACCAAATTGATTGTAAAATATTTTTGAAGCGTAAGAGGTAATTTTAAATGGTAACATTGATTAGCATCTGTTTTATGTAGCTATAATTCAGCATACAAATACTGAGGCATATATTTCTTCTTGTTTGTTTGGACTCTGCTGCTGGGCTGATAAAAAAGTATAGAGGCTTTACATAAAGCCGGAATCATCCAATGCAGAAAATGAGCCTTAATATGACTGCTTCTACAGCTCAAGTAAAATGCAATTGACAGGGATATGTGGTCCCAAACTGAGCAGCCTGGATGGGTCTACTGGTACCCTTTTTGCATAACTTTTTAATATAGTGCAGGGATTCACAGTACAATTAAGCTGCACGTTGTCTCACTTCACCACTAAACCTCCATTTTGAGATCTTTATATCCTCTACCTCCCCAGCACTCTCACTATAAATTTTATTTGGAGAGCTGAGGGCACTTGGCCTGATTTCCCCCTTGAAGCACTTACTTCTCCAGGTATCTGTGTCTAGTTCCCAAAACATTGTCAGCTCCTGCCTGATAAGTGCTCACTACATATGTATAGGATTGTTTATACTGCGTTGTCATTTTGAGCTGGAAATGAGCTTCTTCATTGGCTTCCCTAAAGGTCTCACCACTTCTTTTTGTCATGCATGTTTCCATGTTCTCTTACAGATTTATTCTTCCTTCCTCACACCCTTCCTTCTCCATCAGCATAGTATTTTATTCTGTACAATGCACTGTCTTTGCCCTTCATCTATAAGAAATGAAGGAACTGGCCATGATAGTAATACTATCATAGAATCACAGAATCATAGAGTGGGTCACCCTAAAGATCATCTAGTTCCAAGCCCCCTGCCATGGGCAGGGATACCTTCCACTAGATGAGACTGCTTAAAGCTCCATCAAACCTGGCCTTGAATATTTCCATGGATGGGGCATCTACATCTTCTCTGGGCAACCTCTTCCAACCCTCACAGTAAAAAATTTCCTGATACTTTCTAATGTAAATCTACCTTCTTCCAGTTTAAAGCCATTACACCTTGGGCCTTGAACACTTCCAGGGATGGGGCAGCCATACCTTCTCAAGGCAACCTGCCCCAGTGCCTCATCATCCTCATAGTAAAGAATTTCTTCCTAATATGTAATCTAAATCTACCCTCTTTCAGTTTAAAGCCATCCCCCCTTGTCCTATCACTACATGCCCTTGTAAAAAGTCTCTCACCAGATTTCTTGTAGGCCCCCTTTAGGTTCTGGAAGGTTGCTATAAGGTCTTTCTAGACCTTTCCCTTATCCAGCCTGAATAATCCCAACTCTTAGCCTGCCTTCATAGGTGACGCACTCCAGCCCTTTGGTCATTTTCGTGGCCCTCCCCTAGACTCACCCGAGCAGGTCCATGTCCTTCTTATGTTGGAGAACCCAGAGCTGAACTATCATTCCTTTCCTTGTTTTGCAGTCAGGTGCTTAGATTATTTACATAGGATGGCTTGAGGAAGAAATCATCCTTTGTCTGCCAAAGTGATCTACTTGTGCATGAAGTTCCTTAGCCTTACCTCTTCCAATTCTACATTCTCAACTGGCTAGACATCCTTCCTCTAGCAGTTAAATCTGTGTTACAATGCTGTATTAAATTTATCCTTGTGTGTATGAAATGAGAAGTTGAATATTCATTAGAACTTAGTCGAGCATAGGATTACTCAGGACTTCAGCGTAGCTATTAAGGTGCTTATGTGGGAGGCAAAAAGGAGAGACAGGTTCCAGACCCAGCTCTGCTGTCTCTGACTACACCCAGTATATTAGACACACCTGGAACTGCTTGACACTGAGCAAAACTAGTAAGGCATGTACTGTGTTCATATTACTAAATGCTCTAACCCTTATGCAAATGGCCTCTTCTACTTCCTAGACTGTGCCTTGTAAGTGTGGGTTGTCTTGAGCCAAGTCTTGGCTGGGGATGGCCTTATTAAATTATCAGAACCGATGATAGACTCCAGTGCCCAGGAATAATTCCTGGCACTCTCTGATTTATTACGACTAATGAAGATGTAGTATTTAAGTAATTTATCTTATCATAGAATCATAGAATGTTTTCGTTGGAAGGGACCCTTAAATATCATCTAGTTCCAATCCCCCTGCCATGGGCAGTAAGGAAAACAGTGAAAGGAAACGGGACAGCTATTTGTTAAGCTTTGTAAAAAGGAAGAAGCGATACAGGGAAGTAAATTTAAGTTAAGTTAAACTTAGTCTGAAGTCTCACTGAAACACATTTTTGCTCATTACTCTATCCTGTGTCCTACTTCTGTTTGATCATTTAATTGAGTACACTGAGCTTCAGCTCTCAGCTTGGTTTGATCCATTTAACTACAGCAACACGTGCCAAGGTTTAAAGGACATTACAGGTGAATACAAGTGCGGCTCTGTTTTCTGCCAGAATTTCAAAAAAAGGTGAGAGGTTCAGCAAATACTGATTTCAAGTTAAAGGAACAGATTATTCATCACTTCTGCAGATTTCTTGAGCTGAACATTTTTATAAGCATACACTTTTTATAAAATCCTTTAGTCAAGCACAGGCAGTATTATTATATGGATGTTGCATTCATTTGTTATCAAGTAATTACTTATATTCCTCATTTTTTTAATCAGAAAGTATTTTCAAATTTTTATTTGGAAATACATTTTCTTTCCATTTAAGCCATAAATAGGTATACAGGGAGACAGACAGACAAGAAAATGACAAGAAAGTACCTATTTCTCTGACAGAGTAATGAAAGCACTTTGTTTTCAAACTGTAGGACAGAGAAGAAATGTATGTGCTATTTATGCAGATTTGAGCAGAACTTATACATGGAGCTTAACATGCTATTTGCCTCACTTAATGTACAAAGCAATATAGATTACACTTAATAAGCCAGAGGTTTGACAGAAAACTGACAAGTAAAAATCAACGCAAGTGCTTAGGCTCCATGAAAATCAGTGTTACTTGAGATCTTGGAAGGCAGTAAATACCTTTTTAGAGCTATGAACACTAACATGACATGTAAACATGCATATACACAAACAGACATGCACACATTCAGAGACTAATATTCCTGTACTTGCTGGCATTGAGCATTTTGCAGCAGCCTCTCAGTATCTTGCTGGAGTGCAGCCCTGGTAGCAGTACTGAATCCGTCAAATGAAAAAGAGTTAGATGACTCCTGCTATTCTATGGCAAATGGTGTCACCTGCCATGAGATCGTGTGCCAACATCTGTAGTTACAGACTCCTTTAATAGAACTCTTGGAAAGAAAAAGAAATACATAAGCAGAGGAAGAACACAGTATTAATGAAGCAGTAATACCTTTACACTTAAAATCATATTAGAACCAATTTACCTTTCCCTTCTCTAAAAAAAACCAAATTTACAGGCCAGGTATTCAATAAGTACATAAATAAATTTTCAAGCTCTAGAATTTGTTTTCAAAAAGAAACACAAGAAGCACAGTCTACTTCACTGGCCTTTTTTTTTTTTTAATGCAACAGCAAATGGAGCTCAGCTAGATCAACAGTCTAAGCAAAGGAGTAAAAGTGTGCAGTCCTCTCATTTGTCTCATTTGATACTGTGCCGTTGAGCTACTATCAAAGATCAAATTAAAGAGTTCACCAGCAGCAGGATTATGGGAAAACAAAAGATCAGCAAGGCAGTGAGAGAAGAATGGGAGACAAGTGAAAAATGATAACTTAAGATAGAAAAATGGGTAAGTCATGATCCCCAGTAGTGAGTACAGCTCATGACAATGTGCGAGTGAAAAAAAAATTAAGGACATCCAAAGAATGAGGCCAGAAGAAAAGAACATGGGTATACCACGGATTTAGAAAAACATGGATGAAACAACCAACGCAGATTCTTTGTGATTATTCAAAAATAAGGAGAATTGAGAGATGTCAGGCTTTCAAATATTCTTTTAAAATCATGGATGTCTAGGAGAAAATGTTTGTTGCTGATGAAATAAATCAATAGAAAGGTTTCTGGTCGTGTGGTGAAATATAGACTAGAACATCTAGCCAGAAATAAGTGTTGGAAGGTGTCATAAAAGCAGTTCAGATGAAGCAGATGGAGTGGAAACTGAAGAAGTATGACCTGTGTGTGGAGATAAAAAAACAAACAAAAACACAAAGCAATTTTATCTATCAATTTAGAAATGAAAGGGGTGTGTATTATTTGTAGAGGGGAGCAAAAAGGGTCAGTAGTCACATGAGAGAGAGAAGGGGAATACCTTGATGTTACTGACTGAGGAAGTCTCTCTGTCTATAAAATTAGTTGCTTGTGCTTACAGATATATACAGTCATACGGTCTGAAGCTCTAACCAGCTTCCTATTTTGTGAGCATATTATTATCAGTATTACAGATTAATGTAATGCTGTCATAATGCACTCCAGGCTTTTAAAATCAAGTGGTAATGGTTTTCCCCCAAAACATTCAATTGTATTTCATTTCTAGTCAACATCACACTTTTTCCACCCTCACAAGGTGCTGCTTGCTTTAGTTGAATTAGTCAGCTGAATATTTTTTCTCAGCTCTGCTTCAAAAAAGCAAAAATTTCTCTCTTTGATCTACAGATGATTGATTCGTGTTGCTGATGAAACCTTCCTGGTAATTTACTTATACAGTAGCTTTCAAGTGTGATTATTTAACAAAGCTTCAAAAAACATATAAATAGTAGTCAATTCTTTAAAAGCAAAAATTATAGAAATAGCTACCAAATATTTTCACAATAAATGACAGGCATTCTACGGAGAACATGTAGTAGTGTTATTCCATTGTAGGTTTATTCTGCCCCTTATTCTATTTTTATCTTAAAAAAAAAAATATTATTTTCTGTATTGGCTTCAGGAGCACCATCTTTTAATTTGGCTGGCAAACTAATTTCTCAATAAAATCATCACCATCAAAACATTTGTTCTGATTAGAACCTTAACTATACTGTGGGGTTTTTTGTTTGGTTTGTTGGTTTTTTTAATTGTCAGTTAAAAAAAATCTAATAGTAAATATTCTAAATGAACTGTACTTAATGGTGTTTTCAATTTAATTTTATTAGGCAAGCATGAAGTAGAGCATAATGTGTTACTTTCTATATTCAGTATTTCTGTCCTTCCATCAAGACATCCATCTTCTACAAGTTGTTATTTCTCCCACTGAGGTAGCTTTTGCTCTATGCACAATGTTGCAAGTTCCATAGCGGTAGCAATTACTGTTATTTTATTTATTAGGCAAACTTTTAATTGCCTTCATCTCCTGACAGCATTATACCACATAAGATTACACATCAGAGTGGAAATCAAGGGTCTGAATCTCAGCTGTTGCACTGACTTGATGTGGTAACTTGAGTGACTTTATATACCTGCTACATAGTCAAGGTACCAGCTTGGTGCTTCACTTCACTATTTAATCATATGACCCAATAATATAGTACTGACACTGCTAATAGCAGGTGATAAGCTGTGTATTGAGCTTGTAAGGCCACAGTGCAGAGGACTGTTAGGCCTGCTTTGTCTGAACTCAGCCTGATCTGCCTCCAGCTTTGTTTTATTTGATTTAGCTGAGACAGCAATTTCTCCAGTTCACCAAGTGTCTATGGCTAATTTGCTTTGCTTTTGTTTATCTTTGTATGCTACATTTGAAGTCCTAGACTGCAGAAACAAGCAGACATTCTATCTAGAATGAGACATTTGCAACTCTAACATAATGATGTAGTATACAGAAATACATGCCTAGTACAGTAACAGAAGCCTTGGAAAATGGAGGTACAAGATGAGTTGTAGAGGAGTCTAATGGCATGAGAAGAAATGGGGCACAGCTTTGGCACTGGAGATCCTACAACTACCAACAACTCCCCAGCGGTCAGTTAAAGAAATGCAGATCCAGGGATGGGCACACCTAGTTTTAGGGATAACAAAGAGAACAAAGAAATAGTATCTGGCATGCAAAATCAACTATAAAATATATATTTGGATGTAACATGAAACTGTAAAGCAAAAGAGAAAGAAAGGTATAAAAGCATGTCAGCAAGTACTTGAAAATGACCCTAAGCAGAAGAAAGCAGAGTAAAAAACAGAAGAAAGAGGTAGGAAGACAAGAAGAAATCATTAACATGAACATCACAATCTTCCCAAAGAAGGACTCCAGATGCTGGCCATTCACAGTACCAAACTCCGTCACTAACGCCAGTGTGAAACCACTGACTTCAGGACCTAAAGAAGGAGAGAAAGGGGGAGCATAACACTCAGGAAAGTGCTAGAAACTAAGATGTAAGTTACAACTTTAACTGTATTATTGCTATTATTGCAACTTTTTTGTATGTAAGTGCACTACCTGTATTGTTATTTTTTTTCTGTAACAAGTGTATCTAGACTATTAAGATTATACTAACAGAATATTTTTTGCTTTAATTATATAAAATACACCTCTTTTTGCCTTTAAACAGTATTTTGAATGCAACAACAACAACTTTGCATTGAAGTTTATAAATGTGGGCAAAAAAATCTGTTATATTCTTTATGCTTACTGGAGGGCTATGAAATTCTATTCCAAATGGAATATTGGCGATGATGGCATTGTTTGCTTTAAAAGGTATAGGATTCAATAACGTGTCTGAAGCTCTAATTGATCCTATATTATATGCATAAAAGACTTGCAAGAGAATTTGAAATGTTGAGATGAGTACTTGTACGTACTTATATTTTCCCTGTTTTGCTCTCTTTTTCCCCACAGCAAGCTATGGTTCTAGATTATTGCCTGACAACGCAATTTACAAACCTATTCAAATTGAGTTCCTGGAGGTATTTTACAACTGGCTGTCAATTCAACCTCTGTGATACACCTCAGATACAAAAGCAAAAGAAACAAAAGTCTAAACCAACAAAGTTTGATTTAATGAGTATTTCCTTTTGCTATAGTTATAATTAGCTTAATTTTGAGGTTATTTATCAGATTTGCATCCTCAGTACATGTCCTTTATCATGTATTTTCAGTGCTGTGTTTCTGCTTCTTGACCATAGTTAAAAGCCTTTGTAAACAATTTCAAATATTTTTATAAAAAACCAGATCTACTGTTAGCATTTTTTAGTTTCTATCTTTAAGATTATTAGGATGTTAGTCCATCTGTTTAACACCTTTGTGAACTACCTTCTAGTTTGGAAAACCAAATCAAACAACATAAATGAATTTTAAAAAAAAAACCCAGAGAGAAATGGTGTGAGATAATATTTTTATTCAGAATTTTCTTAATCTGGCCAGATGAATAGCATCCCACACAGAAAAAAGAAAACGGTCACAACAGGTTTACCACTTCTCATGAAGCAGCTTAGAGCTGGCCTTCCCCCGAACCCATCTGATCTCCTCCCTACTGTACTTAAAAAGCGTAATATTATCAATATACATTGCCCTATCAATCTGGCCGAACAAAACCCAAACATCTGCAACCGTCATGCAAATCCTTATACTGGCATTCCCTGCCTGCAAAACAAGCACAGGACTAGCAATACTAGTAGCTTCCACACAAACACATGCCTCTGACCACTTACGCAACCTAAATCTCTTACAATGCTAAAAATTATTCTACCAACAATACTACTACTTCCAACAGCCCTTCTATCACCCCCAAAATTCCTATGTCCTAATACCACAACGTAGAGCCTACTGAACGCCACCCTAATCCTGCAATGATTAATCCCATCATATCACCCATACAAAAACCTTCTCATGAAGGTTATTTCTACTTGTGCAAAACAAGGCCAGAAAAAAGATGAACGCAGCATTATGTTAATATCAGTACATACAGATACACACAATAGGGAGGGGATAAATTAAGGTCAATCACATTGTAAATGTAGCATTTTTTAATGTATAAGCAGTTGCTTTCAGAAGAGGCATACTGGACACTGTCTAAATTCACCAGAACTTAAAAATAGAAAAACACAATAAGCAATCCATTTTTACCTTGTTTTTAATACATTAGTAGGATATGAATAAGCATGAATCTTTAATAAGCAAGCTACCAGAGTAAAAGTTATAGCTTGTAGTACAGGGACTTGCTAGCTCAGGGAGAGAATGAGCAATGTGTTGTGTCTGGGAAACAGCATGGGATTAGTCTATACTGGCATACTCTCATTTTTCTTCACAAGTTTAGGAGCCAGAGCAGCACATCTTGCATCCTGAAACTGTAGGTAGTGTAGTGCACTCCTGCATATGCATAAGTCTTCATGTATACGGGTTATTCCAGGATGAAAGTTCCTCTTCCTCTAAGATTGCTCCAAATAGAGTTTTCTGCCTGGGCTTGAATCTTCATGGGTATTTAATATAGCAGGTTAACAGATCCTTCACTGTTAGACAATTGGAAGAAAAATCAAAACCACAGAA
>JANHGB010044752.1:0-23305 GCA_026283785.1 Coracopsis vasa
GGGCCTGTAGGAGCTGTTTAAAGGCAAACCTCAGTTTCTTTCCTTCCAGAAGCACCAAGTGGACCAGCCCAGCCTCACCTGGTAGATTTTGTGCTTACCAGAGTCTCCAGATATGATGCTTCGCCATGGATCAGATGCTCATAACATCTTATACTTGTAAGGCATCCTTGCAGAAGCATAACCCAGCGATTGCAGCTTTGTAGCGCTTTGGTCAGAGCACCGGAGGGGAGAGTCATTTCCACCACTACCTCAGACATTATACAGATGCCTGCTGAAGCAGGGAAGAAAGTGAGGCCAAGGGGAGCCAGCCCAATTAGAGCAGCACCCTGGGCAGGGTGTTTGAGCTGGGTCCTCCGTACCGCCCACCAGGACGGTGCAGATGTGCGAGCGGTGAGTGACAGGCAGAGGAGCTGGGACCTGACTACATGCAAAACCCTTCCCTGAGATTTCCCTGCTTCCTTTTTCTCTTTCTCCCCTTTCACCACGTGAAATGCGCGGTGGGCTGTATATGCAAACACTGACAGATGGTGACACTCGGCTCCAGCTCAGGCAGACTAGAAAGGGAACTCAGTGTTCAAGGGACCAATTACCACTCTGTCCCCTCGGGGAAGAGCATATCAGATGTTTACTGGGGGTTAATAATAAATGAATTGAAAAAAAAATTGCTCTTCGAACACCATATTCTGTGTATTCATGTCAGCAGGTTGTAATTAGCTAATTAAATGCTTGGACTGACAGAACGGCCCCAGTGGGGGTTGCAACATTGCAGACCGCTCCTGAAATATGAGCAGGAAACATCTTGGAATATGTAGGCAGGAGAACAGTTAACACCTCACATTTAATGGGACACTTCTTCCTGCGAAGGTTACTGGGAGAGCTGGGAGGAGGACTTGGACAAGTCCTGCATCTGCAGAGCTCGCTGCCAAAAAAGCTGAGGACAGAGTGAGGGAGGCACGCAAGATAAGGAAACAAGCGGTCAGGGGCTCTGGGCAGCAAGCAGCCGTGGAAGGAAAAATAGGGTAAAGCTTTTGAAACAAGTATGCAGTTCAAAATGAATATCAACTAGCTGATAACTCCCGGCTCCTCCTTAAAAGGATAAATTGCTCTGCGGTGGTGAGAGAGCTACCAGGAGGCACAATCTACTATAAATATAGGTGTCCAACCATGTATGATTAGTTTGAGTCATCAAAACCAAAGCTACACTTAAGGAACATGAAAGGCCCACCTTTAACCTCCCGAAGCAGAGGAAATGAGAAAGGCGCATTCAACCTCTTGGCTGCTGTTCGGGTATTAGCTCATGCCGTACGCCCCTGCCCTCACTGCTGGCCCTCGGAGATGAGAGTGTTTTGTACCACTGGCATGTCACCACTGCTTGTTTGCTTTCCTGGCTCCTTAGTAGCAGTGGGGTTGGGTTCACGAACAGCAAGGCACCTGGCACACTACACAAATAGGGGAGGAAAATCCATGCCAAATTACAGCACGAATAATGCATCCGCCTGGTATGTATCAAAGGAGGCGTCTGCAGCACTGGCAGTGAAAATGATTGTGTGTCAGGATTTTTCAAGCCCCAGGTTTCTTTGGTCCCACTTTCTAGACACCACTTTGGAAGTAAAGAAACCCACTTACAAGGTAGCAGCCTGGAAGTGTGCAAGCAGCAGGAATCTGAGCTCACTCTCAGCGGCCACGTTTTGATTGTGCAAAACGACCTGCAGCATTGTGTGCTTGGACCTGCAGCCTGCCAGCATGCTATAGACACGTAAGTTGGTGCAAATCCACCCCACGGTCCTGATTGGAGTGGAGAGAGGATTCAAAGGGAGTTTGTCCTTTTCCCTTCCCTCCCCAGCCCCATTCTGCTCCCAGTACAGCTTGGCTGGATAAAGAGAACTACCCAAACTCTAGAAGTTTTGAGCAATGATTTCTCAGAGATGAAAGTCTGTGTGGATGAAAGTGGTGAGAAACTTATGAAAGATGCATCCAAAATGTAAACATGAGACAACTACAGAACATGAGAAATCAGAGGGAAACACTTCCACTTTACACCTTTCATTCATTACTGCATCAGAATTTCAGGGTACACAAGGCTGTTCATTTGAAAAGCATTTTTGGATGTGCATTAGAACATATACCAAGGCAGATGAAGAGCCAGCAGATTGGGGCTGCATGTTTGGTGATGTTGGTGTATGCAGGACTCAAAGAGGACCACACTCTGCCAAACCCCGTGTGTATGAGGGGTTGCCTGCTGTAGATAGGAGGTGTCAACTGACTTCCAAAATCAGGAATGCTCTGATGAACTCAGGAGGTCTAACCAAACTTTTCTTTGTTGTAGCTGTGATGTTTTCCTCATGCCCCTGCTAGTGCTCTGTGCTCTGTGCTGTAAACATGCCCACCCAAAGAGCTTGAGAGAGGATGGCTGTGATGCATTGCTGTCAGACTGGGATGTATGTTTGCTCTATGAAAGCTTGCTGATCTTCCCCTTTTCCCCCTCCCCCATAATGCTTATTATGGCTGCAAAACAAAATCACTGCTGTCCCTGTCGCGTGCCCTCCCAGGGGTGTCCATCCAGCCTCAGGGGTCAGTTTGGTAGGGCAGCTGCAAGAATAACCAGTTTTATTTTTCTCCTGCCCCTGCATGTGAGGAAATAAGGTAGGTTACTTTGCCCAAAATTCACTTTTTTAAGTCTTTCCCTTAGATGAGCCAGCTTCACAAAACTGCAGTCATTCAGGCTCCTTTAAGGGCTTTCTAGCACTGACTTTTTGGGCAGACTACAGAAATAGACTATTTCATAGTATTTTGGCCAGCTGGGACAAACTCAGCTCTCTTTTCTAGGCCAGTAATCTCATGGGTAGCAGAACGGGTGTTACTCAGTCAAGTAGTGGCAAAAGCTCCGCGAATTGAAGGCTGCGTGTGGGGTGTCTCTTCCATGCCAAGCAAAGCCTCATCCATGGGCAGCCTTCGATGCTAGATGCTCAGAGGCAGTGTGGTTTGAGCAAGAGGCTCCTTCATGGAAGTGCCCATGAGAAGCCCTGTCCTGATGAGTCCAGATGTGGGTTTGTAATAATCTTCCCAGGCTTTCTCTGCCATTACCCAAAACCTGGGGAAAAGCACCTCTCCAGAGCTGCCTCTAAGTGTGCCCTGCCTGGGGTGTGAAGCACCTCTGCAGCTGCACAGGCCGGGCAGGATGCTCTGGTCCCCAGTAAAGCTAACAGACCTGAAACGTGTGACATGAGGGCAGCCATTCACCTGGCTAGTGACTGCTTTATGAATGGCTCATGAAGTGTCTCTACTAGAATAACGGAGCTGGCTCTTGGGTTTCAGTTCCCTGTGTACTCAGAGTCAGAACAACCCTGAACAGCCCTTTGCACCTTCTGCTGCAGGAGTTCGGGGTGAATATTTAAAAGCCTCCAGGAGGATCCTTACACCATAAGGACAAGTGATGAGCAGGGAATAGACAACCTCAACTGCCTGTGCGGCTGCCCAACCCCTGCCCATCACCCATTGACACACTCAACCCTGCTGAGATACCCTGCGATGATGTCTTTTGGTTTCTGACTTCCTCTGGGCTAGATTTGTTTTTCTGAATGAGTAGCACCGTTCTCACATACTTATGGGCTCAGGACCTCAAGTAGCATTTTGCAAAGCGTTTTCAGACTCACACTTCCTCCTGCAAACACACTATGACTGCTTCTATACCCATTCCAATGAGGCAACCGATGCCTAAAGTTCAGCATTCTGCTAAGAGCTTTCCCAGATCCTGGCCATATAGCTTGACTCTTTGCAGAAATGATTTATAGGTACAGGTGTACACTGGCATGGTTGGGATTACAAGGACTAAGATATTTTCTATGCAAATATGCAGCAATGAATGTGCTGCTTATCACACTCACTAAGCCCAGCTCATGTTGCCTGTGAGGATAGAAGGAAAGCATTCAGCACCTTCCATGAGCAAGGAAACCCTTGTGAAACTGCTGGCTCCTTGTTACTGAGCTGTGAGTAGCTAGTACAGTACTGCTCAGCAATAATATTCCAGAACTGAGTCATCCGACAACATCAGCTATGCTTGTAACTGACATATCAAATAACCACATATATTTATTATTTACCAGCACATGCCTTATCGACATTCACTACAAGCTGTTAATGAGGTCCCTGTTTTAATGGCAGCCATGCAGCTAATAAGAAGGATACTGCCCTTTGCCAACGGATTTGATTTCTTCACTGGCTTTTGGGCAACCACATATCCCATCCACAAATGACAAGCAGCAAGATCATGGGGTCCTCTTCAAGCACATCTGCTGGCACCTCATTCTAGCAGGGTACAAGGAAATGGGAGGCTGTGTGGGGGCCAGTGGCCAAGGAGGAAATGAAGGAGCAAAAGGTGCCTCCCATGGACATGTCAAAGAGTGACCTGCCTCTCATAGGGTGATGCTCACCCAGCAGCCCCCCTGCCTGTGTGTGGGGAATACTTGTAGCACACTGTCCATCACTGACAGCCATGGGGTTGTGTGGGGTACTACTGGCTGCCAGCAGCATGGCTGCCCCACACAGACCCCGCAGAGGCAGCACTCAGCTGTGGCTTGCGATCTGCAGACTGTTTTGGAGAAACACGTCTCCCCTACCACCACTGCCCCACACAGACACAGTCATAAGAAGCATGGGTGCTGGCTACCTGATTAGGAGGTGATGCTGGGAAGCCAGTGTCCTGTGCTCCTCCTGGCTGCATCAGAGGGACGCCCTCAGGGCCCCTCTTGCTGGCAGGATGCTTTCCAACACAAACTGGAGGCTTTAAGCAAGCCAACAGGAAGTGTTGGCAAAATCTGGGGTGAACCCAGATGGGCAGTTGCGGTGGCTGAGCCTGTGCTGTGGGTGCAGTCCCACACTCACCCGTTCCCCTGTGCCAGCAGTGCAGCTGCTTTCCCTGCCCACGTACCCCATCCACAGGCAGGGCATGCAGGGGCCCTGGGCCACCCAGCTCCCACCCCTCATCCCCAAAGCAGGAAAAAGGGGCATCCTAGTGATGCATTCCCTTCACTGCCTTCCTGCCCAGGCTTGCATCCCCAGGGTGCTGGCAAGGGATAGGGTGCAGGATGAGATCATGCTTGGTGCAGGCACACGGCGGGTGGGCTCATCCCGTCCCTCTCTCTTGTCCCTCTCTTGGGAAGACCAGGTGACAGATGCAAGGCAGGCACCAAGAGTGGAGGCTCCCATTATTTTGGCCTTGGGCACTTTAGGAGCGGTGGCCGCCGTGAGAGTCACCCAGCGTTTGGCCAGATCCCCGGTGGCTTTGCACATTCCTTTTCTTTCCCTGAATGAATGGTCTAATCTGGCTGGAGGGCATTGCAAGGCCCAATAGCCAGTTTGCTGCACCTGCTCATCAGGGATTGAAACACCTGCCGTGGTCGGGGCTTAGCATTTAAGTGCTGCTATTTGAAGACAAATCTTGTCTTTTGTTTCTGCCTGAGCCTCCTCCCAGCTCCCCCTCCACTTAAAAAAAAACACACACAGAGAAAAGAAAAGAGAAAAACGCTGTGCTGGGTGTTTTTTCTTGGACAGGGCTCCTTTTTCCTCTCATTTCCCACAGAAGCAACTCTTGCTTTCCATGTTAGGTGCATCACTGGGAAATGTTACTCACACGGGCAAAGAGAAGCATGAGCACTTTCATTTTGCTCACAGCTGCTTAAAAGGTCTGCACTGATGTTAAAACGTGTGAGTGTTGGGTGGTTACACTCTGAAGCGCTGCTGTATTGTCCTGGTACAGGCAATAAATGCTGTGCGTGCAATATACTGATGCTTTTAATTAGAACAGATGTTCTGCTTCTACACAGCCTCCTACCTACATTTGACCTTTAAATGTTTTCAGGTTGTTTTCTTGTGACAACAAACAAATATTATTGAGTCAATAGCTAATGTGATATTGACTTAATGGGGAATTAGAAGGAAGTTGTATCATTTGTGCCAGTAAATTAGGAAGTAAAGAAAACAGATTTTGTACAAGCAATGTGATTTCTTTTCTTTTTTTTTTTTTTAGTGAATTTGTGTATTTGGATGACTTAAGGCACTTGAGCTGTATAAGAAAGCCTTGGTTTTTTAAGGTTTGTTAATAAAGAGGATAGAAAGATATAAAATGCAGTAAATGGTTTGGACAGGAACCAGGTGATACATCTCCAAAGTTAATAGAAAGCAAAAAACACGTTTGTATTGGCTCTCAAAGGATGTGCTCTTGAACCAAGTTCTTCAACGCTTTTATCAGTGATCTGAAAGAAAACTAAAAGCCACGCTGTCTACAAAGATTGGCAGAGAGCAAAGTTTGTGAGGGAGGAAAGTAAAGAGCAGCAGGATTCAGGGAAGGGAACTGGGCAGAGCTGCAAGCCTGCTTGCAAAATGGGGAAACGTGTCTATGTGACAGAAAGGGCTTCCCACCCTGCCCAAGAACCTACCCAGGGAAAGGAAACCTGGCAGTGCATCAGTCCTCAGTCTGCCAATGTCTAACAAAATCTAGAGCAAGAAGCTGAAATTAGGCAGATGCAAGCTACAGGGTAGGTTTGTAACAGAGGATAATGAACCACTGGAATTACTTACTGAGTGATGGATTCCCTATTACTGGACACTTTTAAATCACATCTGAATTTCCCCATACGATCGCTCACTCCGCCAAAAAAGAGATGCTTTACTTGAATCAGAGGACTTTTACACGCTGTGTTAGAGGGAAAATCAGGCAGGATGACCACAGTGGTGCTAGCTTTTTAACTTATGAGTACATTTGATTGCAATTTAAACAGAAGCCAAACCCATGAAAATCTCTAGCTTATTTAAGTTTCATTTACCAAAAAATATTTGTGGGATAGTTAAGGAATATAGAGGGAGGGCTAGCTCGAAGGTGTTTCTGGGGCAATTATAACATCATATTAAAAGAATAAGGAGAGAATTTATGACCAAAATAAGAAGAGGCTTGTTCATTTAGTGATAATCAGCCTAAAAAGCTCATTGGGGGCAAAATAATCAAATAGTTATTTTTTTGAGAATAGTTCCTAATAAAATAAGAGCAGGAGATCCTGTGTTCATCTGCACAATAAACCAAACTTGCTTTAGAGCACAGATTGACTGCTAGAAGGTTTAAGAAGCAATTTCTTCTTCAGGTAGCTTAGAAAGGGTGATATGTTCTCCATGAATGCTTTGAGAGGCAGGAGAAGCCCACTTCAGTGTGCTGGGAGCTTAACCTAAGCGTGCTTCATGAAAGACACCAGGAGTTTTATTAAGAATTTCAATCAGCTGAGTCCTCATACGGTTTTATGTAGTGGTGCCCTTGATTCCTTTGTCATCCTGGTATTTTTCATGGCTAAAGGATGAGGGACTGCCCACTGGGAGCAAGGTTTGGGTTGGAGCTTTCTGTTGTTGTCTTTGCCTGGAGCATCTAGCGGGAGGCCGCTGTCAGAGGTACGATGTCGGCTCTGATGTGATCTGGCACAGGCTTCACTGTTACGAATTCCCTTGGCTGTTGCCTCTCAGAGGCTATACCAGCAAAAACATAAAACAAAATACAGATCAGAGACAACTCTACTTACATGTCCTTAGCGGTACAGAGGGAATATCTTCATTATTTGTGCCTCTGAGAGTCATCATACAGGACTGTTGTCCTTTCCAATTGCCTATGAATTTAAAATAGTACTGTCTCATAGAACATAATTCAAAGGAAAAGAAGTTTCGTATTGTTCTACCTAGAAGTGCCTGTGTCTTTGTCCTCCACATGGTGTAACTCTCTCCTTTCCAGCAACACAGCACTAGGTTGTGTTCTACATACATACATACATACAACTCACAGGCCAGCCCATAGCACCAGACTGGCACCTGACCAACATCAGCACGAATTTCCAGTGTTACTCAGGTGTGAATTCGAGTTTCAATTTATTTATTACAGTGGGAGCCTCAGACCAGGTTAATTCCCAATTAACAGCTAAAAAAAACCCATAAGAAAAAGTCGCAGTGTCTTAGAAGCAGAGGATGCTATTCATGTAATGTACCATAGAGAGTTCATGTTTACAGTGCAGCAAAGCCACTGCAGGTGTGTTGCTTAATGAGGTGCTAATTGGGCAGGTGCAGATAAATAGGGGACAGGCGGGGTCCCAGGCTTAGGGGGTGGGTATTCTGTGATGGGGAGGGTGATGCTGCAGCTGAAAAAGTTTTATTTGTTTTTGTTTGTGGCATTATCCTCACATAATCAGCAGAACACAAGGTTGTTGGCTGTAGTAATAAGGAAAGAGGCCTGGATGCTGGAGGAGTGTATTGGGTAATGAAGGTTTGGGGAGGTAAGTTGGCAAGGCAGAGAATGGGGGGCCAGAGAGTTCCAGGCTTGCCAAGGAATGGAAGTGAGTTATTTGTAGGGATCTTAAAAATACAGGTAGAGCTGTTTGGCTGTTGGAAGATGTTTTGGGGATGTGCAGTGACAACATTCTACACAGAGATATCTGTAATGCCAAATTAACTGGTGTTTCTTTCCTGTAATGAAAAAGTGCTTAAGATAAGAGAAACACAGTAGAAAAGAGGGTGTACTTAGAAAATGGGAGAAGAAAGAGACATACTCCGTGAAGCTTTCAAATAATGTGCTCTTTCCACAGCTAGAGAAGGAGAACCCCTGTAATATTCTCTCCTTAACTATGTACCTCTTGAAGTTCCTTATTTCTTAGAGGTGAAGGCTAGTGGCAAGAAAAGATGAGTGAGTGGACTGTGACAGTATGTTACAATGGGTGCTCCAGGAGAGAGAGATGAGTGCAAGCACTGTCAAGTAAAAAGCTTTTCTGTGCTTTGCATTGGAGCCATCCCATTCCCATCCATACTTCCTTGCTAGAAAGATCACTGGCGGACTTTGGTGGCTTTTTTGGTTTGTTTGGCTAAAGAAGCAATGTGTAATTAGCTTTCCTCCACCATGCTCCCTGCCTGCCAAAGCAAACTTGTCAATAAAAGTCTGATGTTTAGATGCAAAAAAGATGCACATTTAATTAAATGTGAAGCTGATTTGTGAGAGTAGAACGTGTGGAGAAGCCACTAAAGAGCGTCATGCAGAGTGTAAAGAGCAAAAAGCAAATGTTTGAAGAAAAGGAACAGTGTGGATGTTGTGATTTCAAGCCACAAACATTGTAGGAGTGAAGAAAATGGTAAAGTAAGCAATTTCTGGATAGTTAAAAAAATATCTGCTAGTTGTAAATTAAGGCCTGAGAAAAAACTTCATAAAACTTGAGAGCATCGTGCTTGGGACATACGTATGGAGGAGAAAATCTGGTGGATGAGGTCCTGTGGGACTCTGTGCGTGCTGCGTATTACGAGAGGGCTCAGTTTTCAAACCTTCTTTAGTTTTACTAAACAAACACGTGTTCTTGTTAAACGTTTCTCCTGAGGTGACAACTTTTGACAGTACATCTTCCTGAAGCATATGACAGCTATCAAACGAATAGCTGACAGTTTGTAAAGTTTCCATTATTCTTTAGTTACTGAAGAAGCTCGAGAGTGCAATGGGAAACTTGGCATCAGGAGCACTTTAGCAGTTAATTTCTGCACAAAATTCATTAAGCATAGAATCTGTGCTCAAACATCAGAAGTGTTGGTTCAATGGAAGCATGAGTTTGGGGCCTGCTGCTAAACAGCAGTCTGGGGGGATACATGTGCTCTGCGAAAACTGTGTGCATCATGTCATAAAAGCTAACGTAAGGAGTCATGTTCGTTTGAGCTTGTTGGCTTTTCATGCACTTTTCATCTCATGATACTAGAGACAGACAGTGCTGACTGGGGGAAAAGAAAAGGTTGCTCATTTCTCTACAATCTTCAAATGTGCAACTGTAAGGTTCTGTGTGGAGGATGCTGTTCTGAAACACTTGTGTGTAGTCCAAGTGTTGCTCTGACACAGTTTCTTTAGGCTGATATCAGTACAACATGTACACAATGGTGATTAAAATAAAAGTGGTTTTCTTATTTTGGGAGATGTATTAAACATCTGAAAAGTGATAAAGCTTAAAATCCTCCTCAGAAATGAGAGAAATCATAAAGCAGTCCATGGAAAAAAAAATAAGTTGTTAACACAGATGTTATTTAGAAAACCTAAATGCTAAGAGCCGCTCTGTTCATCTACAGGTGGAGCACCTTAATAAAACCACAGTCAATAGCACTGCTGTGTGAAAATACATTTCCCTAATGCTGAGGCAAACTTGTTTTCTGAGGAAAGCAGAATGCAAAGAGTGGCATTGAAACATTTTCTCTTTGGCCACATCAGCAAAAAAAATGCTTTTTTTGAGCAGGGAAACATGCTGAATCATTCAGTTAACTTACTGACTTTTATAATCAATTGTCTGAGCTGATAGGAAGCCATGGGAATTCTTCCTTCTTGTTTCTTTTCAGGCTGCAAATAAGAGCTGAAGATAAACAGCCTTTAAATTGCCTCTTACTAAGCACAAACAATTACACTAAGACAAATAACAGTGTATGCATGAAAGTAGTTTAATTTAATACATGATGAGATATATAATCTATCAAAGATCGGTGTCTCAACACCATTTTCCATGACAACAAAAAATTGTAGATTCTGTTGTTTACTAAAATACAGTACTGATAAAAAACAACAGTAACCCAAATATGTGAACTCTGGCTGTTTGTTTTCATCAACTGTTAATAACTGCCACTATTCCTGACTGCTGCTTTCTTAATCAGCAGGAAAATAAGAATCTTATGGTGAAAACCCAAACAAATCTCCTATTTCTTTGCAGGTCTCTTTCAGAGACATCCACAGGAGTGGATGGCTGTAAGGACCTCTGGGAACCCTGGCAGGTGACCACTTCTGCTCCACTGAGACCATGAGTTTGCCTGACCCTGTGCTTAAATACTATTAAGGAGGATTTTGTCTCTCAAGCTACCCTGCTCCAATGGTGTAACCAATGACATTACCAAACCAAAGTACCTATTACTCCTTCTTAATCATTATATTTTCACAGAATCAGAATTACCAGGGTTGGAAAAGACCTTTAAGATCAAGTCCAACCTTTACTCTGGGACTGCGAAGCCCAACACTAAAGGGCCTCATCTGCATTTTTTTTTTAACACTTCCAGGGACAGTGATTCCACCACTTCCCTGGGCAGCCTGTTCCAATGCCTTATTACCCTTTAGGTGAAGAAACGTTCCTAATAACCAAGCTAAACCTCCCCTGGCACGGCTTGAGGCTTACCTCTTGTCCTTTTCCCTCTGCATTACTTATATCTCCTTTGTTACTTCATACTGCAGTTAATCTTGTCACACTGCCAGAGGAGATGAGGAATAGCTGATCATACTAATTAAAACAGCATCCTTTTATGTAGTGGGATATGTTCTCCCTATAGCCTGTTTCACTATCCCTCCTCCCTGTCAAGGCAGACCTGTTTTCTGCCATGGAAGGCAACCCCTTCTTGCAGCCTTTCATGGTTTCTCAACCTCAGTTTTTTGGTCTGTCTTCTATTATCTGCCTTCAGAGCCCAAAGCCAGGCTCAGTACCCTAGCTGAGACTTCAGAGGCATCTGAAATACATATTTTCAATGGCTATCATAGGGCAAGTGTGTTGAGCAGTTGAAGATGTGTTTTGTTCACTTTCTGAGAAAAAATCCAGAAAAGTGACCTCAGTTCGAGGTGCACTGTAACTACCATGTGTTTTCAGCAATACTACTGTTCACCTAATCTGTGTGCTTTAACTTTTTTCCTTTTCTATTTCCAATAGACAATATGACAGGACCATTATGGGAGAGACCCACTTTTTGATTGTATGAGCTGAAGCTGGCTGGCTCTCACCTCCTCTTACTCTTCGTGTTTTGTGTCCTAATTTAAAATGACACCAGTAGCAATGGCTTACCAGGGCCCTGGCGTTACTGGGAAATCAGAGCTGCCGCACAGAACAGGCTGTGTGCCTGGCCTGTGGCCATGGTTTCCAGCTCTTGCTGACATTCAGTGCTGCAGAAGCTGTCAGATGTGGAAAGCCTCAGCTGCCCCACAGCACTGAAGAGGGGTGCCAGGTGTGACCCCTGCTTCTCTCTGACTTGAGCCCATGTCCTGGAGCCTGAAGGCTGTGTGCACAGCAGGCACTCGGCTGGGCTGTTCCTGTAATACTTGGCTTTCTCTTCATTGTGTTACTGTGTGCTGTTTGCCTCTGTTCAAAGCCAGTGCTAAGACATGGCCAGCCTGTTTCCACAGTGGTAGCTGCATCTCCAAGTGCAGAGAAGCCACTTTTCTCTCTCATACTGCACCATAGACATGATGCACTGTAGTAAAAAGTGGATATAACCACAACAGACTTTTTTTCCTGTGGTCCATAGACTAAACCACAGCTACGAGTGGTTTTGCTGCAAGTACTGCAGTTGCCAAGCAGGAGATGATGCTGTGCTTGTGCTTCTGCCACTTCACTCAAGCCTTTTGGGTACATACTACCACACTTCCATAAGTGTGTCTTGCTCCCCGTTCCTGGGCGTCATTGTGCCACACCTGTGATTACTGCAGGAATTTCAGTGGCAGCTCTGTCCCACCCAGGCAGTCCTGTTGGAGCAATGGCATGGTGTTTCAAGGCTGGGAGAAAGCACTGGCTGCGGTTTCAGCCTGCTCAGGTATCCCAGAGGCACCCCCTCAACTGCACCAACAGACAAGGTGAGCTAGTGCTGAGGACCCAAACTGTACCATGCATGTTTGGCACCTCTGGGACCGCTCTCTGGTGCACACTGAAGCGTGGTAAGCAGGGACTACCACAAAATTCGCTTCAGAATTGCACTCCAGATCTGAACTGAAACACAAATATGAAAGCATCTTAGATTGGTACTGTTATACATTTGCTTTGTCAAGGAGAAGCTGAAGCTCAGAGAGACAGCTGGGAAACCTGACTCATTACAGCTGCCTTGCAAAAGTTATTAGGTATTAGGAATGTGCTCCAACACCATCCAATAGTAAATGCACTTTAAGAAACACTAACAGTGACCAGTCACACAGCAGGTAATGGGGAGTACTGGAGATTTGGACAAGTTCAGTGGAAAACCAAGTGTCCCATCTGTGGGAAAAACATGACATGGATGAACCATAGATTAAATGCCAACCTCACTGTCAGTTTCAGTCAGAAAGTGATTACAGGTTAAATCATGTGTCTTGTGAATATTTTTATTTACCAGAACAACTATTAATGTTTTCCTGCAAAATGAATCCTAAAATGCAATTGTTGCTTGGAGTGTCAACATCAACTATCAGTTTGGGATTCATCTGCTTCCTTCAAGTCAGAAGCTTGTGCTCCCTTAAGGAGTTACTTCCAAAAATAATGCAAACATTTTATATGCTTGTCTTCAGGAGTCAGGATTAATGTGTTTGCCTGTTTGGGTGCAAGAAGCTTCTACCAAACTTAGTTCCTCGGGAAATGTCAGTGGGAAGCCTAAGATGTGGTGTTTATCCTCTCAACAGACTGACTTGCACCCAAACAACCATGCAAACAGTGCCTTACAGTGGCAGAGCATTTGCAGTTACAAACAAGCTATTTTAAAAGAGGGTGCATTTCACTGATTATCGAGCTAGAACAGAGCAGACTTTTTTATCTCGTTCACTACCAAAGGTGATACTGCTGATTTTGCTGCCATAGAAACAGAGAAAACTTTGCTTTTTGCTCAACCATACATAAAATTATATTTCTTATTTCAGACACTGTTTTCTCCCAGGTTCAGACACACTGCCTTCTCCATTTGTTCTTCATTCCTGCCTAAACCGGCATAAGACATATTGTTTGACTCAGCAGGAGCCACAGCGTCACCACCAGCCCAAGCCCCCATATGAGGAGCTGGCAGCATAGGCCTGATGGCCTCCAGGGTAAGATGCAAAAAGTACAACCAGGCTTTTTGTTTGCCTATTACTTAGGTGGCATCAAACCCCTCCTGGGCATCAGTAGCCCCAGAGCAGATCCTGCAGCCCTGAGCAGCTAGGAGATGCTGATACTTGTCAGCTGAGGGTCTTCATTCTTTTAGTATATCTTGAACACACAAAGCTTTTTCTCACCAGTTTGTCATGTATTAGCATAAATGGATAAACAGGATCACTTCCCACTGTCCTCTCAGGAAATTGTTGTAGATGAATGTGCCAGGTAGCATGAAGGGACACCCCTGTACTCTTGTATTGGGATACTCACAAGCTTACCCTCAACCTCAGGTCCCCACAGTGCCCAGCTGCTAATACACACCTAGTGTGCATCAGGGATGCACCCACCAAAATACCTGGCCTGCAGCAGGGACCACTGCCCCTCAGTACTGTCACTGGTCCCACAGCCTGAGCTTAAGTCCCACAAAGCCTAAGTAGAAAGCAGGTCAGTGTTGTGCTGCGGGCTGTACCAACAGTGAACAAAAAGACCATCCCACCCCAGAAAAAAACTGAAACTCTAATAAGTAGCAGCTTACAGTGGCAGAGAGTCAAGAGCCAAAGGTGAGCTGAATCCCCCCTCTGCCTCCACCTAAAAGGCTTGCTGAATAGTGTTACAGTATGAGGTTAGGGACTGGGAAAGGAACAGCTCCTTGGGGTCTCCAGCAGCTCTCTGCATGGCAACTTTCATAAAGATAAGGTTTAAAACTAAAAGGCAAACAAAGAAGCTGGAACTGTATTTTCTGTATTTCATGATTGAAAGCTTAAACATTATGAGTGTGATATTTGCCAAACACAGATCTCAGCTTGGGTAGGTTTTTTCATGTTCTGCAAAGTAAGATATCTGGAATCTGGTAATCTTGAACTGAGAACTAATTTTAAAAGCTATACTTAAATGTTAGTTTAGAATCCTTCTGTTCTATTTAAACTTATAGACAGTGCCATTTTAAACAGAAAATTGAGCAAAGCAGCAGCAGGAGACTTGATCTGATTGCTGTGCATGTTTAAAAGAAAATGCTGTGCATGTTTAAAAGAAAAACACACTTAGGCATCGTGACATTCAGTTTTTAAGAAACCCAGTTTAATTATATTTTCCCTAATTAAGGATTTCATTATAGGGGATCACATGATTTAATTATATCAATACCCCAAAGACCTGATTGTGAACATAAAATGTGGATTAAAAAGATGCCTCATCACTTAATTACCTGCTAGATTGGAACAGATCCATGTTGTAGGTCAAAAGGGACATAAAATGTAGGCTTCTGCCTCCCTCTTTGTTGTGTGTGAAGGGCTCTGTGCAAGGGGAGAGAGGGAGGGGAGGAGTGCTCTTGTGTGTGTAATGCGAGTGATAATTACCGGTGAACAGTTTTCTATGCATTTATTGAGATAGACAGATATAGTTTAATTTCTTTCTTTATTCATGTTAAAATTTTGGTTAAGTCCATGGTGGTGTTGAGCTGCCTATTGCAGCTTACTGTCCAGTGGATGCTTGAGTATTTCTTCTCAATGTATAAGGTCTTGTCTTTGAGAGGAAAGTTATCAAGGAGTGGGAAATCTTAGTCTGTGGGTTTAGATCCTCCTGAAGTGAGCAGATAGGTACCTGGTGCTGTAGCAGTGACTGGGGCTGTTTGGGTACCAAAGCTAGGTAAGAACAAGGTCTTCTGACTATAAGGCAGCTTCCTTGAAACTACTGCTAAAAGCTGATGCTGATATGTTCCCTGTTCTTTCTATGGCTTTTTCAGAGGCACCAGGAGGATAAAGAACTGGATGGTCTAGTCGTTTAGGGCTATTCCCAACCAAGACACCCTGACACCCTGCCATAGGAATGAGCAAGGCTTGCACCCCACAGATGAGGCCAGCACCTACCCATGGACATTGCACCCTATCCTTCTGCCCTGGACACAGCCACCCCATCCCTCCTCCTCCTCCTGGTCTTGGCCACCCCACCCTGCCAGCCTCATGGGCAGACTGTGGAGGAGGCTTTATGCACACACTGGGGCAATGTGCCTGAGCGATGTGAAGCAAGGAAGCACCCTCGACTGTTGAATTAACATCTGCAAGTGGCACAGTGCTATGGGATGGAGACCTGTTTCTTTTACTTTGATTTGATCTTCTTTTCCTAAGCAGGGAAATGCCCCAGTGACAGCATCACTGCAGATGGCATCACAAAGCCGCGGCTGGCACCCGCAGAGTTGGCACAGTCAGATTATCATGTTTGAGTTTGTGTCTGTCTTTTTTTCCCCTGCTTTGCTGTGCTAACAGCATTTCTTTTACCACATAAGCCTCAGTCAGCATCGTCAAAAGGACAGAGACCAACATAAAAAGTAAATTTCATTCTCACTGGCAAAAAACCCAGGGTCACACAAAAAAGCCAAATGATGCCAGTCTATCTTCTTAATTCTTTCTTTTTTTCCCTCCCTCCCTCTCCCTCTCTCATCTGGGCTTAAAGGGAGGCTGGAATTGAAATCGCAGCGTCTCCAGGGCAGTATTGCGGAGCAGTGCTGCTTAATGGGGCAGCTGGTGGAGAGAGCCGAGCACATGTTTCCTTTGCAGTTTTCATCTTCATACTTCACAGGGCCCAGGAACTGATTGATGGAATTCTTTTTTTTTTAACATAGCTTTCTTGAGGCCTAGAGCCTGCCTCTCTCAGCCACACTGAACATATGTCCACATATTCCCTTGGGCAGTATTTAAATGTGTGCATCCATGTGGCTGTATTTGTTTAGTGTATGCTCCCACTGATCTAATGGGACCTTTCCCATGACCCATTGCTTCCCTAAGTTTGCCACTTGCTGCTGTCAGGCGAGAGAGGCTTTAACTTGGATGGCTGTAGCTGTAAATGAATGGGATTTCTTTCCACCCCCCCTCTTTAGTCCTTTCGACTGAACCCTCTTGCTGATGGATCATCTAATGCAGTTTAGTTGAGAACCCTTCCTCGTGCTGTTAAAAAAAGCCAAACCTAAACAGACCCCATCTGTTACAATCCTATGTCGATTTATGTGAATGCAAAATTTGTCGGGCTGCTTTCTGCTTGTTAATAAGCCATCCTCTGAGAACAACATTCATCCCTGGAAAATGCCCAGCATTACTTGCTGCAGTGGATACCTGTAATGCTAAACTTTCCTGAGAACAAGGAAAGCAGTAGTTGCACATAGCACACATTGCAGTTAGAGGAGTCACCTTTCTATTCTCTATTTAACTTCCCTGAGGTAGCAGCTCAATGAGACCCGAATCAGAATAAAACTATCTTTAAGACACTTCCAGCATACACAACCTGATTGAGAATAACCATACTGCTCAGAGGAAGAGACCAGAAGCAGATTATTTACATTTCAAAGTATTGTAGCTTCATACAGAAGCCTGATCGTATCATAGCTTTGCTCTTTCTTTTTCAGCTAAGAGCTTGAAGAATTCCATGTTACACAGGTGAAGGAAGTGTTCAAATGGATGCTGAAACCGTGTCTGGGTCGATAGAGGTGACAAAGTGCAAAACTATGTATCTTCCACACTTGCACACATTTAAGGCTGTGCCAGGAAATACTGTAATGTACACAAAAAATATATACAGTATAAATCAAAGAAAAAAAGAGATTAATTATATTGTCTGCAAGAGTTCCTGTTCAAAAGTGGAGCTTTCCTGTCCAGCATCATCCTGCCCTTCATCTCTTTAGCTGAAGTCAAACATCAGAGGGCTGAGAACTGAGACGAACTGCCCGCATACCCCTGCCAAGCTGCACGTCGGATGCCCACAGCATTGCACCATGCCAAATCCTGCTTGAGGCAAGGCTAAGAGCAAACCTTCCATCTCTGTGCCATGGGCATGGGCTGAGCTCCCTCTTCCAGCACTCTCTGCATGGGTTGTGCTTACAGCCAAGAGCAGAGTATGGGAATTCACTCTGAACGTGCTAATGTGAACTGTGGACCTAGGCTCAGCTATGTCTTTTAACTTGACATAGACTGCGGATAAAATCAGCTGAAGAACAGGAATGAATATTCAAAATGCAGTGTTTGTTAAATGTTGTATTTTCTACCAAGTAAAGAAGAGTTTTACCAGCAATATCAGTAGGAAACGTGTCAGGGACTGAGAAACAAGACAACTCAAACATCCTAAGACTAAACTGACTTTTTTGTAGGAGAATTATTTACTAAACAAGAGGACTGCAGCTATATTCCCACATATGGGGCTGACTTCCTGGCACAGCCTGACAATCCTGCCCTCCTTCAGCCTCAGCTCATATCTGTCCATGGGACTTGGTACAATGGCAGCCTGACCTGAAAATGGCATGAAAAAGTAGCTGCAGCCTGTTAAAAATGGTTCTAGTAACACGCTTCTGAATGGAGCACACTAAAACTCATAGTAGGACCTTTGCAGGCTATTGAAATTAATGGAGCAGGTACTAACAGCCTGAAGTCTCCTGGCCTTTTGCTGTGTATCTGTTACTTGCCCTCTTCAGTTTTGCTGTTCCACTTTCCTACCACTCTCCAGAATTACAAGATGACTGTATGCCCTCTCTGCTCTGCCCTCTCATCCTCATTCCCCCAGACTGCCCAGGCTGCTCACACCTTCCCCACTTCCTTTCTAGTTTCTGTTTTCCTTCCTTCCTTGCTAACATTCCATCTAACAGCATCTGTTCCCACTGCCGTTCCTGCAGGGAAGGGCTGACCGGGCGATGCCTTGTGCCAGCCCATTCCTGAGGACCAGCTCTCCGTTCTCTCCCAGGCTGTGCATCCCCACGTATGCACAATGCTGCTGAGTCACAAATATAATGAAATTCGGGTTTGGGATTCTTGGTTGCCTCTGTAACACTAAATTAAATAACTCAGGGTGCAGGTTCACTGGAACACAGCCACCTACACTGATAAATATTTAGCGTGTCTCACAGCCAGCACCTTGCCAGTGTCCAGCCAAGAGTGACAGACAAATCCCAGGCACAGCCCGGGTCTTGGTTGGAGGACACAGGCCATTCCCAGCAGGCAGTTCATATGCAACAAGCACATTTGGCAATTAGAGAGTTTAGCTGCATGGACTTAGCTACATTGCATTAGCTGGCCTCTGGATCAGGGAATGGGCCCTAGCACTGTTGATGGCTAATATAGTGCAGCAATTTGTAGCTCATGGCATATCAGGCTTGTGCATTAGCAATGTGCATTGTTCAGGTTCGGCACTATCTGCAAAAAGAGAAGGGACAGCATGCAGGTACACTTCTCATAGAGGTTTTCTCCAAAGCAGTCATTCATTTCTCACCAATGCAGTCGCGTTGCCTCCTGCAGGAAGGTTTTAAAAGGCTTTGCACAGCAAGACACCGCTGAGCAAATGCTGAACGCAGCCGCTGTATCCAAAATGCCTTTAATAGTTGGGATGATGAGCATGATTAAAACATCATAATATCAATTTCTAGCACACTCTATATTTATAATGTCATGGTCTGACTTTTGTATCTCTTTTTTAATGGCAAAAATTCAGAGGAAGCACAGTCACTGCCAAAAGCCTGAGTAACAAAAGCCATCAGGTTACCTCAGCGGCTGACAAATGACAACATGTTATTATACATATGGTAAGTCCCACTGTAGAGATGCTGTCATGTGATCTTGTGCTGGGATATTAATCACTGGTGGTTTTGTCACTCTGAAAAGGAAGCATAAAGTGATGGATTAGCTTATTTATGCCTCCCAAGGAAATCTTTCTTTTCAAGTTGATTTTTAGTCTTACTTTCTTTAATCTACTGAACAGTGCACCTGCTGGAAAACACTCTGGGAACGGGTGACCAGGGCAGCATTCTGATTTTGCTAGACTTTAATGGTTTGGTTTGTTGGGTTTTATTTAATTCCTTGTTTCTAGGATACTGGCCCCCAGGAGTTCAGCGGGCACTGTTGTACACACAGGGTACCCATCACCACACTGCTGCCTTCAAGGCTTTGAGACTGGCTGGAGATGCCTGTCAGTATGTGCGCTTTGGAAACTATTAGAAAGCTTTAGAGGCACATTCCAAATACAGCTATAATGTCCTCATGAGGTAGGAAGAAAAGTTCTGCAGACTATAACTGGCCAAAGAAACAAAGCAGGGTCTCCTTCTGGGTGTAAATCTTCCTCTCAGAATGTGATGAGTTTGTAACATGAAAAAGGAAACAGACTTAAACCCCTCAGCATGTGCCATAGTGATTTCTTCAGTCAAAATGACATCATAAAACGAGGGAAATTAATTACTAATTTCATCAGCGCTTTTACATTTGTTGGTTAAATCTGAATGTTTGCTTTAAAGATATCTAGTTGGCTACTTAAACTTTATTGTCTAAAAGTTGACTAGTTAGGTAAAACCTGTATCCTATCAGCCCATATTGGTTGTGTTAATGACAGTAATGAAGTTTCAGCTCTTGCTTCTATCTATTTTAGATGAACCATTCCATTATCTTACACCAAGTTATCCAATCTAGATTTTTAATATGAAAGTAGCATGAAGATCTTTCCCAATGCATCAGACTGTGTCCTGTGCATCAAGATTTATTTACAAAAATCAGAATAAATGAAGTGAAGTGATCCTGGGCCACTCCTTTGACAACTCTTGAACCTACCTGGTCTTCTAACTGTAGTATCAGCTACTGAATATCTTTCTTAATCATTCTTGCAACAGAAAATATTTCTGGTTTGTAACTTCACATAAGCAAGACATCTGGCTTTTTACCAAAATAATTTGCTTTCTAATAACATAAGTTGATGAAAAATGATGCAATTAAAGTTCTGAATTTTGATAAGGGGCATTCTTAATTGCTAGAATCATGAAGGAGAAAATATGTTTTCAGCAGCTAGAGAGGCAGCTACCTTTTGCAGTTTAAATGATGCTCACTTCCTCATCTTTGCACCAAAGTACTCTGTGAGCCTTTTAGTTTGTTTGTTAAACAAACTAAATGAATCAACACCATATGCACTGCGGATGCAGCAGTGCTGTGGGTGCTGCAGGAGCTGATTCTGAAATGAAGAACTGACCTGGTTGTGGACACCTGCACCCCAGACCCTGAGCCCCCAGCTGCAATCCACCAGGGACACTCCTGGTCTTACAGCCCCTGTGTCAGCCTTGGCTTTCACACAGAGCGTGCTCACTCTAATGCTTTTTTCAGTATCACATGTAAATCATCTACCATTAGATGATGGGCTATGTTTAGATGATAGGCTCATCTTTACTGATCCGTTAAAAATGTGATTCCATCACAGTTTTTTTGGTTGTTCCTGGATGCATTTCTTTCAGACTCTTAAATTCATCCAGACCCAGTAATTTTTTCCTCTGTTGATATAGTGAAATCTGTTCTATAGGTCTGGACACAACTGGGGTGTGGAAGCACAGGGATATGTCAGTGCTGCTGGACTCTACATCAGTCTCTGGTTGGAGGGTCTCTAACTCTACCATGTTTATTTCCTGCAATCATTTCTGTGCAATGGTGGCCCAGACCAGAAATAACCAGGTTTTAGGCAATTGCTTTGATGCTGAGTGAAATTTATGTTTCCTCAAGTCCATTTCTTTCTGGTCATTTCAGGAATTGAACGTCCTTTGTCAGTAGCTGCTATAACCCCATCATTTCCTGCCCACAGCCATGTCCCCATTTCCTGCTGAGTTTTCCGGTCATTTTGGCAGCCTTGATTTTTCTTAGATTTACTGTTGCTGCTTCTATCTAAACTGAGGAGAGACTCAGAAACACTATCAGGTTGCTGTAGGGCAGGATAAGACAAAACTGCCAATATCACATCCTGGTTTCATCAGAAAGTGGCTTGTTAAGAGTTGTGAAGTGCTCAGAACTCTGAAGTAAGCCACAGTAGAGCACTACAATTTATTTCAGGTGCAACTTATGTGATCTTCTTTTGGCTTTCTCTAAGGAAACAGTTATTTCTGACACAGAGAAAGCCTGCTTTCCCTTTGGTAGTGGATAATTTTGCTGTGTTCTTGCAATGTGAAATAAGAAGTACCATGGTAGTGTTGAACATAATAAAGCAAGCAAAGTATCTCCTCTGTGCTTGAAGGTCTCAGCTGGTGTGCTGTGTCCAGGCTGGGGCACCACGCTTCAAGAGGGATGTGAACCAAATGGAAACAGTCCAGGGAATAATGATGAGAGAACTCAAAAACATAACCTATGAGGGAAGGCTGAAAGCACTAAGGTTGTTTAGAGTAAAGAGAGGATTAAGAGGAGATGCAATAACATGAATGCAGTTATGTAAGTGGCTGCTGGAAAGAGGAAGGAAATAAATTCTTCTCGATATTGACTGTGGTCAGGACAAGAAAAATGGGGCGTAGGAGAGGACTGCGAACGGATTCAGCCTTGGCTTTCTGGTGGAGTGGTGGGCTGAATTTGTGGGAGACAGTCTGAGCAGCGGGGAAAGGGGAATATGTACGGCTTGGATTGTCCCTCACCAGGCAGTCCACACCTGTAAAAGTAACATGTTCGACCCAGAGCAAAGAAGGAGACTGAGGCTGGAAGAAATGATGACAATCAGGCCAGCTGTACGGAGAAACAAAATGTTTGTTTGGACAATTTGCATCTGTTGCTTTCCTTAACCGGATAAGAGAGTACACTATGTAATATACACACACCAGCCTCGCTTACCGACAGAGACTTAAAATATTTATATCACGGACAAACAATGCCAAGGAACTCCCCTACAAATGCAGTGATTTAATAAACACAGTACTGCAATGTAGCATTTATCTTTATTATATATAATCAGCTGTTGCTTTTACTTGGGTAGAAATAATGTCAAACAGCCAAGGTAAGACAGGAAGGTTGGAAGGTTCCCACTTCCCAGTCCCAGGCATACACACCTTGGCTTTTGCAAGTACATGTGGGGTTTAAGACTGTGTGAGGCACAGCTAAACAATTCCTGCTCCAGCCCCACAAAGGACTGTGCATCTCACAGACCTAGTGTGGTCTTCCCTAGCAGATAGCTTCTCTCCTCTGCCTCCCTCAATCAGTTAACATCTTCCATAACACCACTGAATAAACAAGTATGTATATATCTAGGCAAATGATGCACATTGCTTCCCAAGCAAAGGCCAGCAGAGTATCTTGCTGAAAACACACGTTACCTCTACATTAAGTTCTTTCTTCTAGACAGCAGGTACCAGGCCTCAGAGAAACTCATCCCAGTGCTCACAATTCACTACCACACACTAGACAACATTAAAAAAGAAGTGAAGGTGTTACATTGTGACTTTTGGGACTTTAAGGACAGTTAGTTCCTAATCACATGCTAAAAAAATATATATAATTTAAGGAATGATTAGCAGAATGAACTCTCTATTTCAGATTATTTTTCTCCCTGGACAAAATGCTATTAATATATTTGCTTTCAACACTGTCCCGCATGACATCCTTGTCTCTAAATTGGAGAGACATCAATTTGATAGATGGACCACTCAGTGGATAAAGAACTGGCTGGATGGC